>OZ037788.1:20865208-21095208 GCA_964035525.1 Porites cylindrica
TGGCCAAAGAGTCTCTGCTCTTGCCATAAAGTGCATTCCACGGTCAAACCAGTAGAGCGTCTTCGCTTCACCAGACTTCATAGCGTTGTAAGCGTTTTCCCCTTGAGTGAACTCATTGCCAGTGTTATCCTGAATGTTAATCTTAAGTCTCAGAAAATGATTTCGGCAGAAAGCAAATTCTATTGCTCTGGTATCTCCTGGCCGTGGTGTCAAATCGTGGCTTATGTTTCCATTCAGAAAAATGATCATATACCCACAAGAAAAGAACACTGGTGTCTGAAAGCCTATTGGACAGGATAAACGAGGCTGTACATAGTAAATAAAACTTAATTCACCTCTCCCACCTTTCTCGCGGGAAACAATCTTCATGGGAAAGTCTGTCTCATTGACGCACTGAAGCCAAAAGCGGGGGCCCAAGACATATTCCTTTAGCCACCTAAAGCCATATCCAGGAGGCACGTGATGTCCTTGTAATCGCAACTTTACTGATTGGTCCGCTACTTTAGCTGCAGCAGATTCAACCGTTGCTGAATCAGGCATTGACGGCAAGCTTAAGCTTCTTCTGACTGTTTCTACCAGCCCTTTACCTTCGATATTTCTGCTTAAAGCGACGATCTTTGTAAGTTTTCCTCCTTCATAAGGCATCCTTCCAAGAAATGTCAGATATCTTGTATCTGAGAAGAAGGTTAGTTTTTCTCGCGCATCATTCTGCTGACAGCTGATTCTTCGATTCACAGCATCTTGATCGTCTTTGTACTCCCGCCCCAAGGCTTCAAATGTTCCTTTAGCAACCATCAGCAGAGCCATGAAGCAGTTGTAAGCCTCACAGTAAGTCACCACAGCTGTCACAAAATCTGCCAAATCAGGATCTTTTGTGAGAGATCCTTTGTCATACTGAAATGGCAGGGGTGCTTCAAATCTGTTTGACAGCTCACCTAAGAACTGAATAAAGTCACTCCAAAGGTTGGGATCATCTAGCCTTTCTCCTGACCTCATCGTACACAACTGGGTTACCTGGTCTGACAGGCGGCGGTTCAAACCATTGTATTTATGGTCTTGCAATTTTGTGTTGAAGTTTACCAGTTGCTCGTGTACAACTTTTGCGAGTCGATCCACCACACTCGCTTGCCCCGGTCTCTTATAAGCAAGAACAGCACTGATGATTACACAGACTGCTTTCAATGGAGGACCATGAGGTTCACCTGCTAACCCTGACATACTTGCTACTATCTCCAAAATGCCTTCAGCAACTTCCAGTTTCCCGCTGCCTGTTTTGAACTTTTTCATGCCATTTATTGAGGCTTGGAGAGCTTTACCTACATTTTCAATGGGTATTTTCTCTGAATTTTTCTTGCTTTTCTCCTTCTGTTCAGTGACCCAGTCATTGATCTCAGTCAGCTTGGCTTCGCAAGAGGATTTCAGCGAGTCACTTGAGGCAGAAACATAAGACAGACTCTTTCGCAAACAGTTGATCTGTTCCTCGATATCACTAAAGAAAGTAACGCATTTTTCTCCGCCAGACGTAGATGATTCCATTTTAATCTAAGTATAGAGAAAGAAGGACATCAATACCTGTTTCATCTGCTTTATTCCAAATGATGTTTAATTCTCAGTAATCCTCCAAAAACATTGAAAGGGTGCTGATTTTAAGCTCTTACATCCAGCACCCGACATCATGCAAGCTTTCATAGCCTGCTTCTCACTGCTCTTTGATGCTGAGGACGTTTCACATTTTTGCTCACTCAAGGAAAGGAAGAAACGTTTTCCCAACCCAGCGGGTGAGAAAACAAGTATGGGTGTAGAGAGAACAAGTTTGAAAACGACTGTGCAAAATGGCACGTTTTGGCCCGAAACAGGGTAAGGATTCAGAGAACTTGGTGGTACACTATAAGCAAGAATTCCTAGGAATGCCCTCCCCCCCCCCCAACCCCCCGTCCGCCGGAGTCATACGGGGCGTTTTCCATTTACCAAAAATTTCGGAAACGCCCATGGAAACAACAACAACGACAACAATGTATTCATTTACAGAACTATAAAGTTTGCAATACTTTATGCCCCGCAAATAGCTTTTATGCTAATCTAGGCAGGACAATAAAAATTTTAAATAAAGACGATATTAAATTACACGAGTAAAGAGAAAGGAAAAGAATAGAAATACAATAACATACAGAAAGAAACACCTAACATATAAATTCAAGTATAGGGATAATCCAATTTGTTTGAAAATAGACTTAGACTGCAAAACAGTCCGTATTTTTGCGTATTCAAGTACGCGCGAGAAGTCAAACAAAAGGTCTGGAACGAGGCTGAAAACAGAGAGCGAGACCTGGGCAGAGACGCTAAAAATACGTTCATTTTCTCTCGCCTCGCACGCCCTACGGGCGTACGGCACGCTTTACCGATTTCTTCACTGATTTTGAGAAAAAAACCGACTTTTTTGCAGTCTAAAATAGACTCTGAAACTAATTACGTATCAGGTTAATTTCTTAAAATGAGTAACATTCAAATAATTATCTTCGTTATCTAAAACATTAAGGAGTAGTGATTTTATTTTTTTTTACGAAAATTAGACACATTAAAAGTTTTTACAGAAAGCGGAATAGAATTTAAAATAGTCACACCAATTCTAGTAAAAGACTTTTTCATTTTTTCAGTTCTGGAGAATTTGACAGAGAAACATTCCTTTGCAGATAATGGCGTATTACAATGATGTTTTGTACTGATTTTCGCAAACTTAAGACTTTTAGGAGCTGCCTTAGCTAAGAGTGGCCATTATACATTAAATAACTGAAAGGTCCATCGAGTGAAGGGTATGCTCTCGTCACCAAAATTCAAGATGGTAACACAGATATTGTCGTGAAATTTTAAAGCTTGTGGAAACTCGTAAATGGAACATGCATTTCCACCAGAAAAACGGGACTACCTTTTCAAAATTTCACTTATTCGCGGGAATTTTCCAGTGGAACGCCGGGAAAACGTGTGTTCTATTAACATCCCAACTGGTATTTCCGGAATTTCTTGATAAATGGATTCAAGCGTCCACCCCAAGTGCTGATCCTTTTTCCAAGGGAAAAACCCCGGCGGACGAAGTTTCAATTTCTTTTACTTGCCAAATACTTTTTTTGAATTTATAAGTGATTTACATTTTCTCGGTTCGATCGAGTCCCTATATACATCAGCGTACGGGGCGGGGGGGCTGGGGGGGCTGCAGCCCCCCCTGTCGGAAAAAAAATAGTATTATTCGGGCAAAGACACAGTAAAAAATATTTTATTATTTAATGTCTTGATTTATTTGTTTTCATCCCGCATCTCGCCTAATCTTCTAACTGATCTCTGTACTACTTTACGGGATGGCTGTTATTACTCAAAGTTAGAACATTGAGTTCTGCCGAGGGACTGGGAGTGATAATCAAGACCGCGCTGGGACTGGAACTGCGTATGAGTTGGCGGCCATGTTGATTTATGACTGTGACCAACAAGTTTCATTCGGGCAAATTATGTTCAGCCCCCCCAACAAAATTTTTCCCGTACGCCGATGCCTATATAATTCACATAATTTCACATCTGTTTCTACGTTTTGCTTGGATGCTTGAATTTGTATGAATTGATTTATCCTCTTTTCATCGCTCGGCAATAGGGTCCAATAGCAATGTTGAGCGTCAGTGCCAGTGGAGAGCGAAACCAATTGCGACAGTTCCATGTACCCGTGGTTTCAAGTCAATTTTTTCTTATGCGTAATCCACTCACAATGGGAACACTACTCACCTGAGGTTTTTTCTTGTCTTTCTTTCTATCTGTAACCTACAGCAAAGATGTGTTTCGTTGTATGAGAAAGTTCAGTGCTCACTTCCTACTGTAGTTTCTTCTGCTTCCTCTTTCGATTCCCGGGGTCTGAGTGTTTCAAGCGGTGGAGTCTGGAAACCAGGGAAAACAGAATCCTTTTGTTCAGTTTATAGTCTGTGTATGCAGCACCGAAGTTTTACACCTTAGCAACAACATAGGGCTTGTGATACGGTGAATTTGATTATATTAATCTCTAAATCATCTTAAGGTTAATTATCGAGAAAAAAAAAACAGTTCTGGGTTTCTCTTCATATGTCATCCATAATGGAAGTACCAGATATCACTTCCTTAACTGCGAAGAGCTCTTTTTATCGAGATAAGCTCCTATACAATAGATGAAAACATTCAAAATGGCAGGTCTTGCGCCTTTTGGACGAGATGATCAACCGCATCTTGAGGTGAAAATTGTTGGTGGAAAGCGTGTCGAAGTTCCAGTTGACAATCATGGAAAGCCACTTAATCAGTCAAAAACTGTTAATCGGGCAGAATGGAGCCTTCCAGGACAACAGTATGGTCAAAGGTCTTCGGTTTTGTCAACAGCAAACTCTGAGTTATCGAGCTCTATGATCTCGCCTCCTCCGTGGATAAACAGAACTGACACACCGCCACGAAAAATTCTAAAATCACTGGAAAATCCTGATGATCATCAAAGTAAGTCTCTGGAAGGCCTGAGAAAATTTTCATCTCCAAGTTCGCCGCAAGTTTTACCACCGATCCGAAAGAAATCAGGAGTTGATGGGGATCAGTCTACAAGAGATTTGGCTTCAAGACTTAATGCAGTGTTGCTGGGATTCGATACTATAAAACTAAAAGATGCTTATCTCAGTTTTGCAGGTTATGACTCCACTTTGACAGGATTTGTTTCTGCGGAACAAGTCGAGAGAGAGTTTTTTAGACTAAAGATTCCTCTTAAAGGAGAGCTTTTAAATGAGTTGTTGGTAATTTTCATGTCTGCTCACAGGCCAAACTGGGTCAATTATGAACAGCTTTTGAAGTTCATCAGCAATGCTGTTCAACCAACTGTCACAAGAGAGTTTAACATTCCAAAGCTTGATCTGACGTCAAATCCAGGTGATCGACTCCAACAAAAAATGTCGGGCAATTCGCCTAGGGCTGAAGTCAAATTGCCACTTAAACCAAATCAGGTATCACCAAGGTCTGATGATATGCCAAAAGGCCGCCAGAGTGCTATAGCTGCAAGAAAAGCTTTTCAAGATAAGCAAGATACAGAGATCTTGTTGCAAATGGAACAAATGCTAAAAGAGATTGACCATGCCCAGGCACATGTACAGGCATTGAGAAGACATCTAGAGGAACAAGATGGGGCAGGAGCAGAATTTATATCCTCACAAAAGGTATTTAACACTCTCAATAAGCCCTTTGCAGCTTACGTTCACCTGATCTGCTGAGAAACAAAAGTTTTAAAAAATTTGGATAAACCCTCAAGACTACCAGAAATGGAAAGAGCATGAGGAAATAAGGTAGAGAGCCAATTTTGAGGTGACTGATGTGCATTGAATGTCCAAAAAATTATATAGGGTTTGTATGGAAAAATTTTGTGAGCCATAAGGCTTGTAGTGTGAGAAAAAAGCTGGCATTTCGTGACGCCACCACTTGTTTCCCCCCCCAATTTCGTCTGAGAAACGAGCGCAGAAATTCTATACTGAAGTTGCATCCCTACCAAGATCTGGGTAAGTGCCTCTGATTGGATGAAGCAAATTTTTAACGTAACTGTGATGTTTCTTTATCCTTTTCTGTAAAATTTTTTGTTTGATGATAGTTCCTGCTCACCTTTTCTTTTAGCTAAAGACAATATGTTTGAGGCATCATATTCCTTTCAACAACTCATTGTTAGACAAAGTCATCGACAGACTTGACAAATACAATTCTGGAAAAGTGAGGTTAGTGGAAATTTATGATTTGGAATAGTGTAAGAGGATGTTAGCAACAATGTTGCACACCTCCACTCAAATTATTTTGGGAATACTTGGCAGTGATTTCACAAATTTTCTGATGTAAGAAATACATTGAATTATTTTATGATGATGTTCCTATCTTGAAAAGAAATATCGTGGTTCACTGACCAGACACTGCACATCAGTGTATTCTTACAGCCCTAGAAGCTGACAAGGACGGAGACTTCTTGATGAATTCCATAGTGGTGATCTAACTGTTTAACAGTCAGTAATCTGTTTAATACACCAAGAGAGAAATCATAGCAACATTATGAGCAAAGAAACAAACATGATGTACTTATTTCAGTTGGTTAGAATTCATGTCCTTTGTGGAGCGAGCCCTGCCTCTTCCAACATCCAGTATTTCTTCGAGCCACAGTTACAGTAGGAATGGTGGGCGTGTTTTAGAAACTCCCCCTGACAGACCAGTGTGGGAAACAAGACAGCCCCTTAAGGGAGTCAGCCATGAAGGAAGGTACCCATCTTATGATACAAGCATGGATCAAGAACAACATAACATTCTAGGTATTACTATGACAATAAATTAGTGTCAGAAATCTCCCCCAGGGGGGTTACTCTGGATTTCAAGTAAAGGGGATAATTGAAGAATTTTGGGGGTTTGAAATTTTTAATTCCAGAATTTTTTTGTTCATTCAAAACAATTATCTGAAATTTGTGGTAGTGCCCGCGTATCCTGGCTGCATAGTTTTGCGAAACAGCCAATTTCTAATGTTTTTATTTTTTTATGTTATATCATTTAATGCTTTCTGGAAAGAGGCACCTTACAAAACTCCTTCAAGCACTCAGGCAGTGAAAGGGTTAATCCCCGTGGCTGCCATACGAATAATCTCAAGTAAGTTTCTTTAGAAACAAAGTGAAAAATAGAACCAAAAGAACATTATAACAGTACAACTGATTGAAATCTTTGTGACAGCCCTGAAATTCCCTTCCAAAAAATAAATAGCCTGTGAACAGGCCTTTAGGCGAGCGGGGTGGGGAGATGGAGAAGCGAAAAGGCCTGTGGACAGACCTTTGGGGCCGCCGTTCCACGGCACCCGCTGTGCATCAGATCCTGATGCAAGCTCCTATTGGCGAGAACACTGATTGTTGACAGGTCTGATTGACATCGGCTTTTCGGTCGGCACGTAGCACGCGATTTGATCACAGAGTGGCAATAACAAAACAGTCCAAAGACTATTACCACTGGGAGGAACTACGCGCTCCGGTCAAAAGACTCAAACTGTCTTTAAAAAAACACTAAGCTGGAGTTTATAGTTACCGAAGCACAATGCAATTCTCCATAGCTGATGTAGCTTCGGTTTAAGCTGCATTTCAATCTTATAAATAACCATCTTTTTAAACATTGACGAGCTGCAACATTGCAGAAAAATCACATTTGCTCAGTGAAAATGTAGAACCTTCCAGATAATAATAATCTACCCCGCAGAGGAAAAAACTTATGGGAACAAGCAGCATTTTGGCATAAAGTAAAAGTCGTGTCGGCCTACCATGTAATTCCTGTCGGCGATCGAAGCGCTGCTGATCTCTTTGTACTTGTCTTCGAAGCTTCACGTTCTGGAGAAGTCATGATAGTATCCGTACCTTCCGCATTCCGAGTTCGCTCATTGGAGCGGCTTGTTAAATTACAAACCGAACTAGCAAGACGAACGGCTTATTAATCCTCTTACCGGAGATCAACGACTTTTTGCAAAATCAACAATGAGGTTCATGCTCCATTTCACTTTGTTTTCAGACGGAGCAAACACCACTCATTTCCTGTTAATTTCCCAAGGAGTTACTCACGCGCGACATTGATTGACCGATAACGATCTTACTGACAGATGATCGGCAGGATAATTACAAGAGGCGGAATAGCGGCCTCAAATGTTTGTCTACAGGCTCTCTCCCCCCCTTTCCCTTCCCTTTCCTCGCTATTTTCCCCAAACAGAGAGCCTGTTCACAGGCTAAAAAATAAATGGGTCCAGTTGTCTTGTCATAAGAGACCCCTTGCAGCTTGATTCTTGTATTGTAAGAGACCACTTCTCAGATGCTGGGTGCAAAGAAAATCATTTTTACAGCTTGCCATTTGGGCAAGCTGAAGCTAGCATTTACTAGCCAAGGCCCTGGTTGTTCAAACGCTGGATAGCGCTATCCACTGGATAAATCTCTATCCAGCAGATAGTGTAATTGATTTCTGTGATACTTATTCACTGGATAGTGATTTATGAACAACGGGGGCCAGACGTCATTTCAACTAGCCCAAAAAGCTTTTTGACGAGCAGAATTGATTTCACAGTTCTTCTGGTACTGGAATTGCTCAAAAAAACATCAATTGCGCGTCAGGCAAGTTAAAAACAGAATTCACTATCCCGATAGCAAAATCCACTAGTCTCAGGCTATCGGACATTACTTTCTTTGCATGGCGCTAGAGATGGCACCACCAAATGTTTGTATTTACATTACTTTCTTTGCACACTGCAGGTGACACGACCAAATGTTTGTATTTTGAGTGGGGCACTTATAAGAGGTTTAACTGGGTTTTATATTTTGACAGTAAAAGAATTAGAGGAACAAAGAAGAGGTAGAAGCTATAAACAACATCACATTCTTGAAGGGAGTGGTATAAATGGAGACCATGTAAGGTCACAAGAGGCTGAAGTATCGGAACCAGTTAATGAGAGGCAAGGAGATCTGTTAAGACGTCAGCATGAACTGATCGAGAAAAAACGACAGATTCAAAAAGAGCAAGAAGAAATTGATCAGATCATACAGCACCAGAAAAAGAAATTATATGGAGATGATCGGGATTATGATCCACCGCATTACAACGAGGAGGAAAGTAAAGTCAAGAGGTTTATGAAGCTGGCAAATGCACTTTATGTGTGTGATTCAGATCAGTCAGGTTAGTGTCATGATTCTAGCACAGCTCATTGATCCTTTAGGATCCAATAACTACATATTGTACATACACATACTCCAGACTGATCTCCACACATTCCCTCTTCAAGAGTTTGTTGAGAAAATTTCTTGGTTTGTGAGAGTAAACAGAATTGGATCTAGGGGGAGGGTGCAGGGAGTGCACCCCCCCCCCCCCCCCCACCTGAAATGACCTGCCATTTTCTAATAAAACTTGGTATTCTGCAAAATATGCATATGTGTATGATATGTATTTTTAGCAGTTCACATGATGTTACTGCCTGGTCAAAAGCCTTCTTCATATTTGCTTTTAAAATTTGTTTACATCACCAGTCAGTTACTCCACTCCTTAGTTTGCACCCCCTCCTAAGAAAACTCCTGGATCCGCCCCTGGTAAAGACCATTGAAATTACACGATTAATGATCAGAATGATGTCACAATTTGTTTTTCTCTGTCTCTTGCATGTGAAATTGAAATTTCACTGAAAATGGAGGCCAATGTTATGTAAAAAACAACAGTTTTCTATAGTCTTAAGACCACAGAAATGGCTGCCGTGAAACCACTCGTTCCACTTGAGTTTTGAACATTTTGATGTCAGTTCTACAGTCTATAAGAGTATAGGCCGTGGAAAATAAATTATTGTTGTCTATTTCTTAAATAGATCCCATATATTTCTCAGTGCACGTTCATATCTCCTTCAATTCTAAGGCTTTGTTATTTTATAGGTCTTATTGACGTGGATGAAACCCATCGGTTGCTAAACAACTACAATCTCGTGAACCAGCTGGGATTCTCTGCTGAACTGATTGAAAAGACGTTAAGAAGTTGTTTAACGACAGATGACAAAGTTAGTGTAGACGATTTAATAGATGAACTCAAAGGACATCTTTAGGAGTTATTTTGTGCTGTCTCTTAGAGACTGTTGTGTGTTAATGTTGCATTGGTCTTAGCTATCCGTAAAGCTGAAGTTTTGCTCATAAAGAAGTAACACTACAAAGTCAGAAAGAACTACTTGTACATGGAGTAGTTGTAAAATTAAGAAATATTTACGAGAAAGAAAGTTGTACAAAGTTTTAATCTTTCCAGGATCTCCTATGAAACAGTTATAACATATTGAAACAGGTAAACGCGATTATTATAGTTCTAAAGAAGCTGTTTTCTCCGAGACCATTTTTCAAAATCCTTTTTATAGTTATGCTGTCAGAGTTCTAACATTTATGTCAAAATTTAGCTGAGCAAAGTTTTGTTGTAAAAGTAGTTTTGATAGTTTTAGTACTACTCAGCCTGCAGCGGGGGTAGGGGAAGGAGAGTTTTTCCCTTATCCCACCCCCTTCCCCCCAAAATAATTTGATCGCCGATCAATTCTTGGGGTTGTGGTCTGGAGAGGGAGGGTTTTCCCTACTCCCAACCCCCTAAGAGTTTGATCGCAGATCAACTCTCAGGGACGGCAGTGGGGCAGGGAGAGTTTTCCCGTACTCCCCTCCCTCAAAAGCTTGCTCGTGTGCGATATACTACTGGCTGCTAACGAAGACTGCAAGCAAGCTCTTCATTTATGGCGAGCAAAGCAAGCCGCAAGGGGCACTCGTGTCTCCTTTCGTGTGCTGCTTTCGTGTGACTTCTCGTGACTCCCTCAAATAAAATTGTAGTCTCTGGCCCCCAGGTTGCCAAAGGGGAGCTTGCTCGCAGGCTACTGGTAGGAAGTGCACCTTCCATTTGCGACCCATCCGCGTGTACATGTTCCACTGGTCACCTTCATAATGAGTGATCACTATCATAATGCATCATCACCACCATAACGCGTCATCATTATCATAACACGTCATCACCATCATAACGCGTCATCATTATCGTAACGCGTCGTCACCATCACAACGCCTCATCACTATCACAACGCGTCATCACTATCATAATGCGTCGTCCTCATCATAACGTGTAATCACCATCATAACTCCTCATCACTATCATAACGCATCATCGCTATCACAACGTGTCATCACCATCATAACAAGTCATTTTTCTTTCCTTTGTCGTCATCACTTTTGTCATCCACGGTGGTTATACATACACAATTATGTACACAATTATATATGGTGAGACAAACAATAAACAAAAGTGAAAACCCTTTTAAGATAAAGCAGATTCTCTTTGGTGTTTACTGTCCTTGACACATCTCCTCGCTTTCCCTACATTTAGAATGCCTGGAACAGGCCAGTGGTAAGTTTGAAGGATTCTGGGTGCATGAGAAACGCGAAAGGCGCGCGAGGGTGAGGGTTCTCCCTCGGACGCGATCTCGTGCCAGAAGTCTCTTCCGCTTCCCTTTCGAACGTCTGCCACGCAGGCTATTGTACCCTCAGCCAGCGACAGATCGAAGAGAGCATTAATTCCGGATTCCACCTAAGCCACGGGCAGGGTTGGGGCGAGGGAAAAGAATGACTTGCTCTTGGTTTTCCGCACCCCCTCCCCTCGAGAAATTCCTCGCCGGAGTGTAGCGTCTGTCTTGAACTTCTTATTTTTTAAAAAACTGTGGAAGGCGTATGCTCTTTCAGGCTAGTATTGTCTAGCCCCCTTCGTTATCATGGATTTTTTGAGGCAGTTTATTTACTTAGTATCAGAAACAGATAACGCCTTATCCCGAGAATTATTTACAGATAACAAAAGCTCCATGAGTACTACTCGGCCTAACAAGTAAAATTAACAAGTAAAGGTTTTATCTTCCCTTTGTGAAAATTTAAATTTCACTATCACTTTTCCAGATAATTGGCTTATTAAAGAATGATACATAAACACAATTAAGAATTTGTTATAGAATTTTTTTATGCGCCTAGCATGTGTATGAAACACAAAAGGCATCGTTTACAAGACAATTTTGTTACCCCATGGGACTTCCAAAACATGCCATAAGATATCAGTGGTATTTATTAACGCGTCCATGCTGAATATGGAGTTTGTTTACTCTCAAGTTCGAGATAACTTCTGCCGTTCATGAAAGCTGTGGCTAAACCTATCAATCTAACCTTATGAGCTCCAGGGACAGATATTTGGTGAAACGATGTGGAGTGGAAAAAAAGACAACTCGGCTACAAATGATGTGCCAAACAGGACAGTTATTAGTGGCGACTCAAAAAGTCCATCGAAGATTTTGGGATCTACCGTGAGTAAACTGAAAAAATTTGATCTAAAAAGAAGCAAGTCTTGGTGTAATTCAGTGAGCCGCATTCGGAACCGTAGAAATCTGCTGAAGAGATCCACCAGCTTGAAACGTATTTGTACGATAAACCGTAGCATGATCGCCACTTACAAACCGGGCTGACAAACGATAGGATTAGACCGGCTTGATAGTTTTATACGAGATCTTGCTAGACATTGTCAATATGATCTTTTACCACATTATCCAGCAGGATAAGAATTGCCCCACGCGATCGTGATACATCTTGTATCCGATGAATACATTTTTTTTGAACTTGTGAATTTTCCTGCTGTGTTTGTACATTCCGTGTGTATTCGCCGGCGCTGATTTCGTTCACCTAGCTGTAGAAATCGCCTATCTGTCCATCACTCTTAAGGTAGACTAACAAAGGGTGCTTTATAGTTCAATAATTCACACACTCTCCGTGATAATATTACTTAGGCTTCACTTCATTTATTAAATTTAGCGAGTTTAAAGTGAAAGGCATTTTTATCCTAGCCATACAAAATATTACCAGTTACATGTACTCATGTAGTTTGCGTAGGTACAGTGCCCTCTTGCAGTGTATGTGACTATTGTCAGATCTCATAACGTTTTTCAGTTGTCACTTTTGTTTAATAACGATCCACTGTGAATATTGTTTTGGCTAATAACTTTGTTTTCATTTTGGCTTTATGAAATGGCCAGCTCAATCGAATCTTAATACTGATAAAAACAAACAAATAATTGAGAGCTTAAAGTATGTGCGAAACAGACAATCAATCACAGATAGATCAATCAGCAATACTACTGACTGTATAGAGTATAACCAGACGTCATACGGGCAACTCAATCAATCAATCAATCACCAAACTGATTCATCATGATTCATCAAATAAGCATATTCAATCAAACCGGGGGGGGGTACTCCCTTACAAAAGACTAATAGGGATGTGCCGCTGGATGGGGTCGCATTTTCACGACTCGATTGACTATAATGGGGTCGCATTTTCAATAGATTTACTAGAATGGGGTGGCACATTTCGGATTTTTGGAGTAAGTAGGGATTCAAAATGGGAAGATTCTCAGGTAAAAAATCAGAAAGTTGTTTTTTATTAAATTTAACAATAAGCTCGCATTGACCGCATTACATTCCGCCGCTTGAAACCACATTGATAAGGTAGATGCATAAATAGAAAGTGACTAAGTTGGGATCGCGAAAATTACATTTTCCAAAAAGTGACTAAGATGGGGTCTATAATTGGCAGAAAAAATAGACTCTAATGGGGTAGGGGCTCTGAGAGGCCAGCGGAACATACCTAGCAAACATTAACCCAAGTACCCCCCCCTCCTCGGGAATCAAACATTTAAACCGTCTTTATAACTTCAGTCTTATAATTTTAAACTTATTCTTATTTACAAAATCTAGCAATTTAGTTCTGTAGTCAAACAGTAATTGATTTCTAAGGAGCTGAGTTCCCTTGCGCCGCCGGGCGTTTAGTGGTCCTGGCGGTTTAATACTTGTATGCCCATTAGGAATTTAATAAATAGGCTTCCTTATGAGTGTGCATGCCTAGGCAGGGACCCTGAATACCGTGGTATTTTAATAAAACTTTGTTTTCAGTATCGACGATGTAACAAAAGGAGATGAAATGATTTTTCGATGCGTACTTACGGCATAGGCGTGACTCAAGAATCAATCCTCCCGAGCTGTAAAGAGCTAAAACACTGGGATTTGCCTCTGATTTTTTGGACAGGGAAAAATGGGATGCAATGTGGTGCTTTTTCCCCCCGACTGATGAAGGGATTTGAGGCGAACTTCTGTGAACGCATCGCGTGCAGAGTGGCATGAGGAAGCCCTTAAGGAACGTCTGTGTTGGAGGCTAGCTGAAGTGGGACCCGAAGAAATTAGGCTGGGTTTGTACTGGCCCCGGGGGGGGGGGGGGGGGTGGGGGGGTACTGCCATATATGGGCTATATGGGTATGTGCCGCTGTGAAGGGTATGGTTTTCAAGCAGTTTTCTCTAGGATAGGGTATATAAATCAGAGCGTTTAGGTCTAGAATAGGGTATCATTTTTCAGGAAAGTGATCAGTTGGTTGAAGATTTTATCTAGACTGGGGAAACAGCTACTCTAGGATAGGGGGATTTGGGGAGTTTACTCTAGTATAGGGTAGCAAAATTCAGCTGAACTAGCTCTGGTATAGGTCAAGGGTTCCAGGGTCCCAGCGGCACAT
Source organism: Porites cylindrica (assembly GCA_964035525.1). Taxonomy (NCBI): domain Eukaryota; kingdom Metazoa; phylum Cnidaria; class Anthozoa; order Scleractinia; family Poritidae; genus Porites; species Porites cylindrica. The sequence goes on from OZ037788.1 coordinate 20,879,325, forward strand.
CCCCACCCAGAAATTCCTAAAGTGCCCCCCCGGGGTACTGCCCCCCCCTCCCCAACCCCAACTCAATTTGCAAAGTCCCAGCTAGGATGCAGCACTGAGATTTTGTCTCAATTGCGCGAGAGCCAGTCTTTTGTTAACAGTTTTAAAATCTGTTGTTTACAGGAAAAAGGCGCAGTCGTGTTTTCTTGACTTATTGGTTTTGGACGGAGGATTCAAAAAGTTAAGCCTATCACATGCTATCATGTGATAAGTCAACAACAAGCAAATTTTTTTAGTCATATGTCAGCATTCAACATGGTGCGCCTTTATTGAACATCAGGCACAAAATTTGTTGACCAACAAAACCTTGTGTCATTAGCCTTAATTAGGGTTATATTGTGATTTTGAGTGAACTCGTTTATAATCAGACTGGAATCTGATTTCCTGTGGTGCTGTTTATATACTTTTGCGTCATTCTAGACATTCTCTAAGTAAAGATGAATAAACAAACTAAAGTGGAACTTTAAATTGTAGCCTTATATTGATGTTCCAGCTAATACAAACACCGAAACTACCATCTAGCTATAGTTCGACGTTAAAAAACGTTTTAACTTCTGTCTAGCTTTTCAGAACCAGTATTTCGTAATTATCTTCAGCCCATTATTATTTTTTAGAGAAGGCGCAAAGGTCAAATATTTTTACCTTACCCTTGAAATGAATATATCTAACTAATTGTTAACTTTCTGTTGAAGTCAGTCATGCACAATTACTTTTAAATAAAAGCGATCTGAGCATAACATTGTTCGTAGCATACAATCGACTTTAGGCTTGTTACAAAAGGGAAATGATAATGATAAAAACTTGGTTAAAAACGAATGTGGTGTTTTTTTTGTAGAAGGGCCACTCAAAACGTGATATTGAAGCAGACGGTTTCGAGTTTGTGACTTTTTTTTAGCATTCTTAAACCGGAAGTTATACTTCGGAAGACCCTTAAATTGCATAAATCTATGATCAGTTGCTCGTCGGCAATACAAATATTCAGACATAAAGTTGTTTTGTCAACAAATATTTATTAAATTTGATTTGTGTTCCCAACGGTCCAACATTGATACCTTTGTAACCACGTTCTGGCCAATTATAAAATAAAAAATAAAAATAGTATTGTCGTCATAAATAATATTATTTAATAATAATATTTTCTATAAGCTGTCGTTGTCTCCAGATGGGAATTCTATCTTTCCCTGTCGGTGGATGAGTCCTTAAGAAGGAAATAATGCTTATAAAGTTCTTATTTTCACTCGCAGTTTCCACAGTTTCCGTGCTACCTTAATTTATTCCAAACCAAAAATAATATATGCTTCTTACGTCACGTGACAAAACTCGGTTTTACCGCTGTCTTGTCAATCAAAGCTGGAGGGTAATGGCATTCGCCAAACACAAACTGTGAAGAGAAAATTTACGGGTCTTTTGACTTATGAAAGTGTTAAAATTTGACCTCATACGGTCTTCTTTGTCGATCACGTTCTTTCTTTGTGCAATGGTGCGATAATGCAAGGCGTCAAAGCCAGCGGGGTGGAATTTGTTAGCTCTTAAAATGAGCTCGTCCGTTATAAAGGCACGATTTCTGACTTCAAACAAGAAGAAAGCAAAGCAGGGATCCTCTGGAACGCCGCCGGCTTCAAATGCACAACCACCGCCGTATTTACGACCACTGACTCCGGTTGGTAGCAGTTTTCAAGTTTATTAGCCATTTGTGCCGCGATCTGCGTTCTGTCAGAAAAAAGTTTAATCAGTGTTTTGTTATTTCTCAAGGAAACCTTTCGGAAGCAGACCTCCTCAAGCCCAATCGATGCTCCGCGAGCTATCCATGTCCAGCGAAGTTCTTCGCCTGTCCCATCGCCCTTGCATGCTCGGCGGTCATATTCAAGCGATCTGAATCCTTCAGCGCTTGAAAATGGTGCCCATCTAAGCAAATCAGTACCAGATTTGAGACCTGGTATACGACATATTCGTAGTACAAGTCAACCTGTACCTGTGGTGAGCGTACCCGTCAAGCAATCTACACCAGCTCCACACAGAGAGTCGTTCTCCTCAGTTTCTTTTCCAGATCGAAGTAATTCGGTAAATAGCGAATCTAGCTACTACACTGAGGCAGTTGAAGCACCGATGATACTCCAAGAGGATATAATTGCTCTAACATACCACGTTCGCACATTTTCCGAGGCGCTCAGTGCTCTAAGGAACACTTTCATTGAGTGCGAAGGTGAGCGAATTGTTGTTTACGTGTGAGCACATTTCGTTGTGTAGATGTGTAAAGTTAATTTCCCTTTATTCGTCTTTGTTTAATATGTGGCTAGATAAACTGTGCAAAAAACGTAATTTGCAATCTATTTAGCCATGTGATTTGAAGTCGAGATTTTTGACCGGTAAATATTTCGTGAAAGGCAAGATATCGTACTACATGCAATTTGAGAGTACATTACTGCGAAAATCGCTCTTCTTATTGCAATTAAACTTACAGGATATCAGAGAACGATAAAACCCTTGATTAGTTTTAATCACCTTTTTTAACATTTTTCCTTGGAATAATAGACATGAAAGGTAGTGACATCTCACATGGATATTTTCCTGAGTTACTTTTTGACTCAGAATTTGAACTGGGGTTGCTTTGCCTTTCGTGATACTATGAAACCTACAGCAACAGTCTATCAAAGGTCTCTTTGTTGAGAGCGCTATTTTAGCGCCCATTCCTTTATTCCTTGTGATGAAACCATGAAATTAAACCCTTTTTCTTCCGCTACAAAGAGGTAACCATAGGGTGTCATGTGGTTTGGTTGTGGTATTTTTGGTGAATTCTTGATGATTAAAATGGTGGATTATTTCGACACAAACTACAAAACATACTAAATTCTCGCATGTGTAGTTAATTCCCTTGTCACTTTTGTATATTTTTCTCTTTATAAAGTATCCACGCTATCGCACTAAAACCGATTTCGAGATGTGTATCCTGAGAATTAGGAAGCTGAATATATTGACTTAAAAAATTTATTGCACTGTGCTATTATTATAACTGAAATGTGAGATGGAAATGTGTGCATTACCGTATTTTAATCGAACAGACTTTCAGGATCTGCAGCTTAACTGATCGTGTTGTGTTTGAAGGTGAAATTTAGGAGAGATCTAACCTAAGAGTTGTAATAACTTTCGATATTGTACAACTAGATGATAATCACAACAATAATTCATAGAATGCATTCATCTATTGGCATCACTGTTAAGGAATGTTTATTTTGTAGCTGTCTGTCTAAACCTGTTGTGATTTGATTTGTAATACTCATTCACAGAACAAATGCACGGGCTTTGTTTTAATTGTTGACTTTTTCCTGAATACCTCAATACCCCTTAAAATATGCTAATTATTTTCTAAAATTGCCACTTGCAACAACTAAGGAGTAACACATTGCACGTAAGCTTGACTGTGATCATCATAGCAAATTGTGCAAAATAAACACTTTAGTTTAGTTTATTTTCACCAAGTAAACGCAGAAGTGAAAGAAATTTTAAAAATCTCTCATCATTTCTCTTACCTGTACATTTAACTCCTTTGCTCTCTTAACGGACAGAAACAAATGTTATTTTTTTGTTGTTGTTGGCTCAGTTTTGTAGGAGTAGTTATGTGTGTGCTGATGTGCATTTTTGTATGTATGGTAATGAATATTTATGATGATTTTAAAATAAGAAAAATAATTTACAAAAATGTAGGCCCATCCACACATATCTGGATGTTTTTGAATCCGCAACTTTTTCTTGGCGGATTTGGCTTCTGTCCTCATGAAGGTGTATCCAGCATACAAGTCTGCAACCTTTTTGAATCCTCTCTTCAGAGTGGAAATTTTTTAGTATGCTTTGAATCCGAAATCTTGTGGACACTAAATGTGGTTATTTGTTCATCCAGTGATGTAAGAAGATAAGGCTAAGTTCTTTAACCCAAGAATATTTTAGATGTCATTGAGCTCAATGTTATCCCTTCTCTACTTCCTGGACTTCTCAGGCTTCTTTCGATGTCAGACAGAAGTTAAACAAGTGAACTAGTTCTTGGTGGGACAATTTTGTCTGTGTAACAGTTATTGAAGAAGAATGGCAAGAAAATTCTTGCATGAGCCAAACATCGCTTTACAAATTAGCTGACGAACTGAGAGTGAATCTGGATAAATTGGATTTGAATACGCTACATGTGGATGTGGAAATTTTTTAATCCGAAAAGACAATTTTGTGGATTCAAAAATATCCGGATATGTGTGGATGGAACCCTATATAAAGACGACTGTCATACTGTTGAACACTCACAACTTATAGATCACAGCAGACATCAGGGGCGGGTCCAAGATTTTTTAGGAGGGGGTGCACTCGTCTCTTGCTCTGCTTCAGCGCCAATAAACCACATTTTTTTTTTGCAGAATACCAGTTGTATTAGAAAACCGCAGGTCGTCTCAGGGAGGGGGGGTGCGCACCCCCTGCACCCTCCCCCTCGATCCGCCCCTGGACATGAGCATTGTCATATACCAACTTTAGTGTGTGAACATAAACAAAGCAATGTATTTGTCCGTTATATTTCAGCATCCTAGAATTAAATTTCATTATGTAGCTGGGAATATTTTGAAGTAGAAAGCATCTTTGCTGCCTGTGTAACAAGTGGTGCTCATTGATAAAGTCACTAGCTAAGATTCTTAGTATGTGATTATTTTTGCAGGAGTCAAACAGTAAATAAACTAGCAGTAACCGGTGGGTAGGAAGTGCGGGCATACATGAGTGTTTACCTTCGAGATGCAATTGTTGCTGAGAACCACTTAAATAATAACTGAATAATAGATGTCTACTTGAATTATTAAGATAGCAGTTTTAGTTCCTGTATCAACAGAGGAAATTGCCATGGATTCATTAACATGGATATTTAATTGAACAACACACAAGACCTAGGTTGAATTCGGCTATTTTATTCGAAAGGAAGATTGCTTACTAGATACAGCTCAAAATGAAAACAGTAATACGTGACAATGCTCAACCTGACAATTGTACAGTCATTATTTGAATGACCTCCAACTTCATGTACTTTATGTTTTGCCACTATGTATTTAAGTTTTTTGAGATTGAAAACTGATACCATCAACTTTGTGTAAGCCACCATCTCAAAAAAGCCCACCTTCAAACATGCTTGAAATAAATGAGCGCCTCTCCCTGGGGGTAATAGGAGATTTATGGTACCCATGTTTTAAAACTTGTTGTATTTATTCCTTTGATGCAGATAACCCAGATGGAGATCCCCCAGAAGTGAAAGCTCATGAGCGTCTTGGTGAAGTGCTCTCTGTTCTCAAAGGAGTCCTCAATAAATACCAACCTCTACATTCAACAGATATTCTTGCGTCAGCTGGAACACTGATAAGTAAAGTTAAAAGCCATAACTATGAAGACACAAGTAAAGCCCCTGATGAATTTTATGAGTCTATTGATCAACTTGCCTTAGCATTTAGCAGCAGGTAATCCTTTTAATTTTGGCATACGTTAACCTATACACCTCACCCATACATGTAACTAGGGAGCTTTTAAAAAACAAGGATGGTAACAGCAACAAGAAAGGCGAAAAGCAATAGGTTTAGATCAGCAATTTAACAACAATTTACAGTTTCTGTACATTTCTTTCAGTCGCTGCACGACTACGACATAAAACTGCCTAATTTCACATTTTATGGACAAGATAAACACAAGACAACAACTTCCTATTGATTTTTCTAAATTTCAATGCAGTCCTTTAGATTCAACTCCCAAAAATTTGCCAACATTTGCAAATTGAACAAGTTGGGCTTAGCACAATAAAGTTTGAAGCAGTATAAATTCACTTTTCAAGTGGTGTTTTCGAAGCCCTTCCCGTTGTTCTTGCTTAAGGTCCCTCCTATCTTTGTAGAACCAAGTTTTTTGTAGCACATGCGACATGGCAAGGGTGATGCTAGTTTGAGAAGGGTCGGGGCAGTTATTTTGTATTCCAAGTTTGGCCTCATTGGCTAGTTTCAAACCAAGAGGGGCTGGGTACAAGTCCGCGTATTATGGGATAAACAACATGAGATCCATATAGTCAGAAAGAGCACACTGAGGTTAGCAGTATTCTCAAGTTTGTTGTTTATCGGGCTTACATTGAACGAGGTACAGCCATTCAAAAATTCCAAAATTTACAAAGAAATTTATTGACATCCGGATGGTGTCTGGCTATCCATATAATTTTCTCTTATTGATTTTCAAGTTTTTAAATACCTGTATCTTGTTCAATATCGGTCCAGTCGACACCAAAACTGAGATTTTTTCTAATCTCAATGGGCTCTTCCTGACTATATGGGTCTCGTTTATCCCATAATAAACCAACTTGTACCCAGCCTTCCTCAGTTTGAAACTAGGCAATTATATGATTCTGTTTTTAGTTTAAGGGATTCAAGTTAAAAGCAAACATGTCCTACGTTTTTAGTAGAAACAAAGAGTAATCAGTGTCTGATCTAGGATTTCCAACTAGGGAGAACAATGTGTCCCAGTCAACAATTTTCAGAGGGAAATTTCGTTTTTCGAGGGGGTCACTATATTTATAATTTTTATTCTAATATACCGGGTGTTATGCTACGAACAAGTGCGATGTTCAAGAGTGGATTGAACATACAGTCATTATCTTGAGGAAAAGTAAAGTAAATTTATTCGTGATTGAAGATTGATTTGAGATTTCATTTTTGGCAAAGGAAACAGAACATACCCTTTGGTGGATCGAACTTCAGCCATTTGTACTTCTCTAACCAGTTCTTTTGAAAGTTTCGCTCTGGCAACTTAGATTTCAGTTCACTCAATTGATCATTCTCAGGCTCAGCTTCATCATTTGCCTTGGACGTTTCTGCAGTTTCTTCTTTATGCTGTTGCCCAAAAAATGCTGAAAGCCTTCTTTGTTTTGACATCACTTTGCATTCACAAAAATCAAGAGAGGGGCTCTCAATTAAGCACATGGATCTACATAATCGACCCCCTATAACGTTTATTCAAACTAGTGTCCGGGAACCTCGGAAAATTGAGCCTCTTACATACGTCGTATTCTCTGGAATTGGTTCTTGCTTTACTTTTAATCTTCTGAAATTTAGACCAAATTTGTTTTAAGATTTTGCACGAGGAGAAATTACATTTCCTTGTTTCTTTTTCTCTTTTGAAACACAATTTGAAGTGCGCCAAAATGACCTAGAACAGGTACCGTATTTGAAGGGTACATCTTTGCTCAAACCGTGGAAATCCTGCAATGGCGTGCTCTAGTTCAGACACTGAGTAATGTGCACAGTATTAATTTCACTAACCTTGGAGCAAGCTGCAGGATGACTATTTCAATGCAGGAATTCAAATTCATGTGTCATTGTTCCAAACTCTTATTTTCCCCTACCCAAACCCTGAGAGCTTGCTCTCAAGCTAAAATGTTACACTTCAAATTTAGCATTCTGTTGTCACCAAGTTTCAGTTATTCTACTACCAGTAATCACCATGATCTTCTCTCTAGCTACACATGTAAATATAAATATGAGCTATGTACTGTATACAGTATATTAATTACCCAGATTTGTTCTTTTTAGGGGTAGGAGACAGGTGGTGTGTTCATTCAAATGGGGTGCATATAAGTGCATTAGATCATATACCCATGTATTTTGCGTTATATAAATAAGTAAGTTATGTTAGGTTATGTTATGCATATTTCATAGTTAAAAGGGCGGTGGGGGGGGGGGGGGGGGGCTTAATTAAAGCTGGCTTTTAAATTGAAAATTTATGGATCGTAAATCAGAACTATTTTTATATCTTTAGTGTTTCCGACTTCCTTATGGGAGAACAAGATATGGTTTTATCAGAGTCTGCAATGAGTAAACAGCATTCAAGGGTATGTAGGTTTTACCATTATCATTATTAACCAGAATATCAGCTTTAATGCATTTTCTGAGTAAATCACTCCTTGTGGATATTTACTGTGATCTTGAACTACTTTACCAGGGCTGGATTCAGACTGGTTCGAATCATATTACTGACAAATATCACCTACTGAAAATGACAGGAAAATTTTACTTTCATTTGAAAATCTTTTTCCTTGTCAGTCCCTGTGAACCTTTTTACTTTTATCATATTTGGATTGTGGGATATATTTTTTTGCAGTACAAAAATTATTTAATCAGTGCATAAAATTTATGTTGCATTGTTGCATGAAAAGGGGTGCTTATCATGTATATGGATGGATTTATTCATCTTGGAATTGGTATAAGGCCATGTCTCAATATCCATGTACAAATTCTCTAGACTGATCCCCCCAGTGTTCTCTCTTAATTTTAGCTCAGCGGATAAGGGATCATTCATAGCCGTTCAGGCAAAAAATATTCACCAAAGGTGCTCTTTCCTGGGTGCAGGGGGGTAGTGGAGTGCCGGACATGGCCCCACCCTTGCTGGAATTTTAGGAGCCAAGTTCTCTGAACTGCATTCCCTCATTTTAAGACTTGGTTTATGCAAATCGGCCGTGGTTACCTTTACACAACAATTTAAGATGGAATCCATCCAGAAATTGCGTAAGCTTATTGCATTCTTTTTTACATTTTTCAAGGGTTATAGAGGTAATTACTTATCTGTAGTAACACCAAAGACAATTTGTAATTGGAGCCTGAGAAAGTACGACACTTATGTTTAGTGACAGATTGGTGTTTAAGGAGGAATAAGGTGTTAAGAAGTTTTGTTTCTTAAATGACTGGACTGCATAATTTTGAGTTGGTTTCAAATGACGTGTTTACAAGCTTTTGTGGTAAAACTGTCCAAAGCACTAAAGTAGGCCAAACAAATTTGATCTGTTTGACTTTGAAGAGCATAATAATTTTAGGAGACAACAGTGGGTTCTTAAGTGTACGTGGGCCCCGTTCCTGATACAAGGCCTTCATGTGATTATGGTTGGGGGAAACTAGAGCCTTATTGGCTAATTTCAAGAAGTCATCCTACAGTTATGATGTCGTTTTTTTCCCTGATGTTTGCAATTGATGTAACATAGGAATAGTAGCAGTAGTATCAAGCTTTATTGACGGTATATCTTCATTAAAAGTGCTTTTCCAGTGAGCCGTTTACATAACATTTGTTAAGAGAAACTACACTAATGCTAAAAATATATCTATATATTAAGAAAACTATCCTATAATTAATTACACAAAAATTGACCTAAAATTTACATTACATAATAATATATAACTAAAAGAAGTTCTATCACAACTTCCTCAAGGCAATCCCTGGTTCAAGGCATAGACAGGGCGGACTTGAAAGAGTTGAGGTTTATCCCGTCTTTAAGCTCATTTTCTAGGCCATTCCACATGACTGCCCCCCATAGCTAAAAGCCTGCTAAGCAGCTTCAGTACGGGGCTTAGGTACAAAAACGTTGTTCGAGGCACCTTGTACATTGTAGGAATGAACCGTGTCAGGTTGGTTGGAAAACGTTCTTTGAACTCTGAGGGTAAAGGTTATTCAGAGATTTAAAAACACTTATTGTGAGCAGCATAGAGTGTCTTTGCTCAAGGGTATCCCATCCTAACTCTTGGAGAATAGCTGCAGATCTTGTATTATAATCACTAAGTGTTATAATTTTCCCAGCCCTATTTTGCAATCGCTGGAGTCTGTCACGCGGGCCTTTTCCCATACATCCCCATACCGTGTACTCTGGAGCAATTATCAAAATAAGGAGCGACTAAAGCCTCATACATTCTAAATTTACTGGAAAGGTTTAATATGATAATGTGATCACTATTAATAATGGGCTTGAAGTGTAGTGTAAACTTTGAGTCAACACATCGTAAATTCTTAAGTGTGTATAATGAAAGATACTACCTGTGTCTTCAACTTCCTATAACGTTTGTTTTGTGGCATCTCAAAGCACCATAAAAACATCTCGTCAAGGCATAAATAAAGTTTCTGGTTGTGGTTGAAGGATAAGATTTTAAAAAATACTTAAACAAGAATAAGGAAGTTTTTTTTTTTGAAAATTTGGGATAATCAGCTTATGAATAAAAATAATAATAGTTTTATTTTGAATGGCTTAATGTGTAAACCTAAATGTTAAGTGACAAAAAACTATAAACATACAAGGAAGTGTCTTGCTGGGAACTTCACATTAATCAGCTTATAAATTAAAATAACTTCGTTACTTGATCCTGTTGAGGTTGACTGTGAAGTGACTAAAAACATAAAATTTACAAGGAAGTGTCTTGCTTGAGTGGTAATTAGCTTACAATGAATTGCCATTACGTGAAAATTACTTAACTGTAACTTGAATCGTAAATGACCTAGTGAATGATTAAAGAATGATGATGGAAAGGAAAAGCAAAGAATGATAAGTAGAAAGGGGCTTTGTCACTGTTTTTGCCTTCCACACTTGCCTGAATTGAAAAGGCTGCAATTAAACATTAACAACTGCATCGCTAAAATGGAGGTTGGGTGCATGAACAACTAAAGCCAGCTTAGGTGGAAGCTTGGCTGAGCAACTAGAGCACCAAGTTCAATCTCGCCTTAACCTGCTTGCTGTATTTGTTCTCAGTAGTAGTAGCCAAACCTCCTTAATACACATACCAAAGGGACAAAGCCAAGTGTCTTCATTCCAGAGGTGTCTTTGTTACAGGCTAACCTCTTTAACCCTTTAAACCCCGAGATCAAAATTTGAATTCTCATTTGTTGCCCCTATTCATTTCTTACAGAAGTAGTGGGGAGAAGTTGATAAAATATCAAGCAAATTCGTCTTGTGTGATCATGTACGTAATTCTCATGACCACTCTGCTTTGCAAAGCATTGATATTACAAGGAGAAATTTGATGCTGATCACTCTCAGGGTTTAAAGGGTTAATACAAAACAAAAATGGCAGAACTAAGCAGGAGCATTACAGACTTGTGCTGACTGTATTGTAGAAGTAGGAGTTAGTGGATGAAGTTTTGTGGCTTTGGGACCGAAAGAACTGTCCATTGTAGAGGGGTGTACATATTATAGAAGAAGAGAATGTATGATGTTTGATACCTGTGGGATGAAGAGAACTGTCTCTAACAGAGGACATAGGGGATGCAGAGCCCAGTGGTGTGGCCAACCTTTCCTGGGCTCGGTGGTTTATCTGTAAGGAGAGACCTTAATATAGAGATAACCCATGATCTTCCTGTAGGAGTTGTAATGGCTACCTGTAAACAGTGTACTTGTATGTATGTACACTGTACAGTGTATGTAGAGAGGTGTCACTATTATACAAAATCTAGGGGTGAGCTTTGTATGAGGTTTGGTATCTTTTGGACCAAGAGAACTGTATAAATAAATATCCGTATTATAGAGAGATGTCCCTGTTATAGAAGTAGGGTTTGTATGAAGCTTCAAATTGGTGTATTTTGGACCAAGAGAACTCTCTGTAATAGATGTCCATCGTATTATAGAGGTAGGCTTTGTTTGAAGTTTGGTGTCTTTGTGAACAAGAGAACTGTCCCGTAAAAGAGGGTTAACTTATCTTTGTGGAGCTAAAAAAAAATGGAATCCAAGGTTGCCCTTGGGGCAAGCAGCTCTCACATTTCACTTGCCCAGGGCCACTTCTTCTTGTCTTGGTTAATGATTTTATTCAAGGAAGACTTGCCTGGACTCTTGTTCATTGGCTAAGTGAGCTTTAAGTTACTTGTCGCGCAAGAAAATCTATTGTCGCAGACTACTGGATGGGACTTCTTTTGAGCTTTGCTTTTGGACCAATAAAACTGTCCATCGTAGAGAGTTGTCCATGGGTGCTTACCATTTGAAAGAAAAATCCAGTTGGGGTGTCGAAAGCATAATGTTAAGCCATTTACCAGTTTACCGCAGAATCTCCACATCTGATACTGTTTGAATCCAAAAAAGGGGTGAATTTGTGTAGTGCGAGTCTGGAACCAAGAAGGAACCGAAAAATTGGTAAATGGTAAGCAACATTCCGTTTGGTTTGTAACAGCTGGAATGAATGGACTACCTCAAAACATACTCCTCAATTGTCGGTTGGAATTTCCAAAAAGTGACCTTACCATTAACCTTCCATCCAGAATTTCCAAAATTTTCTGACAAGTGGTAAGCACCCCATATCATAGAGGTAAGACTTGTATAAAGTTCAGTATCTTTGGTACCAAGAGAATTGTCTGTAATTGAGTTGTCTATATAATGGAGGTAGGGAGTGTACTAAGTTTGGTGTCTTTGGGTCTAAGAAACCTGTCCAGAATAGAAAGGTGTCCATTTTGTAGAGATGTTCAAAACGAGAAGTTCAACATTTGCAGTAGAAAAGTTATCTAGATGAACACTATGAGTGGAGAGCTCTTTTTCTTCATTCCTTCAAGCAGCCAGCTCCCCAGGCAGTTGTTCATGTATACAGTCAAAACCCACTTATAAAGATGCTGAGTGAGCCATAGAAAGTGTCCATATCAACCGGTTTTCTGTGTTAACCCTTTAGTCCCAATAGTGACCAGCATCAATTTTCTCCCAATGATATCCGTACTTTGTCAAGAGACTAGGTTATGAGAATTAATAAAATGATCACCCAAGAGAAAATGCTTTGATCTTTTGTCAAATTCTCTCAACTCATTCTTTAAGGAAATATATAGAGATCAGTTTGGAGAATTGCTATGTAGATATTGGGGCTTAAAGGGTTAAGCAGGTTGAGTTTAGAGAAAATGTAAGGGCTTCCCCCGCCCCCCCCCCCCCCAAAGAGACAAAGTAGACTTAAGCGGCTGTCTGATTGCACTTAATTTGCTTAGAATGTAGATTTCCCAAAAAGTTGGTAAATTTAATTAATAGCTAGTAAGCTTATTGTTTCATTTATTCATGTATAGTATTAGAAATTCATCATAAGGTTCTTAGCAATGAAGAATTTTGTGCATGTTCTGTCTTAATGTGTTGTCATCATAAGTAGATAAATGACCTTATTCTTTCAATTTGTAGTTTAAGGATACTTTTTGGTTTCTCACTTTTTTCTATTTTCAACAACTGTAAAATTCTATTTAAAACAAGATTTATTTTCATTGGATTTTCTGAAAAAATAGATATATGTGCAATCTAATCCTTTTAGGTTGGATTTCTTAAGGCATGTCTTAGAATTCCAGGGGATTTAGGAAATGAAATACTATATGGTTTAGTTAAATATTATTTTTAATCTTTCCTGAAAAAATATTCCTTATCTGATCAGTCAAAGGAATCTATTAGGTCCATTTCACAAGGTTGTGATCTTGTTTTTGTAGTTTGTTTATTTGAGAGTAAATGTGGAATCACAGAAAGGGCGAGAGTCATTACCACATTAAAAATACATTAATTTGAGCACATTCCTTTGACATTCCTTTTGTAAGTGTCATGCTATCATTTGACAAGCTGTTCCCACCTAAACTGTCAAAGATTGGACAGCTCTATGGCTTTTGTGGTCAAACAGCATCCCTCATAAACTGTAGTATAGAATTACACTTAAAGTCTACTCATACACATCATATTTCTTCCTGTAACCCACAAGCATTATGACATTCCTTGCACCTCTATCATGGCTATTTCATGACAATGTTCTTGTACATTTGTGCACCAAATGGCACGTAAACAGGTGTGATGTAAATCCTTTGACTTGTTCATTATCTACAAACTGCCAATGAATTCAAGTGAAAAAGGACAATGCAAATGGTACTAATTTTGGGAAATTCCTGTGATGATGCCCCTCATAATAACAGTACTTCAATGTCATTTCTAAGAAGGGGTCGTCAGCTCAGTTGCCTTCAGACACGAACAATAAGCTACATTGTAAGTAAATCACTTCAAATGCTTTCTCTTCTGTGTATCTGACCTAATCTTCCTGTTTCTGTAAATTTTAAATCTGAAAATGATATGACCAATCTTTACCCTGAGTGGTATTTTTTGCTTGTTTCAGTATGGCATGCTTTCACTAGATAGCTTCAACCACATCTTTTTTCCCAGTAGAGAAACTCTTAGGGAGTCCAACTCTCTGGGAAAACTAGTGTCACCTTCAGTCAGTCATTTAGTGTGGCTCTTCATTTTATAGCTCACTTTAGATTAGATTTTAACTCTAAGATTATCTACGTCGAGCAGAATATACCTTTGTTGTGACCTGTGGCTCTACTTCTACTATATTTTCCCTCAGATATAATTTCTGTACTTATGAGAAATTCAATCTTCCTTCCTGTTAGCAGACATTCTGTATTTGTTAAAGTTGTTTGAGCTCTACAACGAACAATGATTTATTTTTTAATTAAAGTATTTTGCCAGATTATAAGAATGTTAGTAAGATTGAAAGTTGATTTTGTGCCAAGATTTTTCTGTTTTAAGAGTTAATGACTTTCAGGGAGGCCTGTATGCTTAGCAAAGTTAGATGTAGTTGCATGTGACTGTAGCATGTTTTTAATTTTTTTTATGAGAAAGATTTTTTTACAGAAACGTATAACTTGATATTTTAACTATACTGTGAAATGGCTATCAGTTAATCCATGCTCACACTTGAAAATTTCATCCGCAGCCTTGATACTTAAAAATTAAGAACTACTGGTACCTACATACAAACAATATACAATACCACAAGAGTAAGAAATTACTGCTCAGTGGCTTTCATATAAATTGATTTTGTCCACAAACTCATAAGCTTGAACCTCCTTGTAGACTGTAATAAATTAAAGTGCAAATAGTGATGCATGGAATGGAATAGTTTTATTTACTACAACTGCTGAGAGATTTTTTTCCATACCGAAGGTCACAAGTTACTTCAGAAGTTCTTTTTTGTATACATGTTTGATCGAAAGAGGTTATGAAGGCCTGTTGCTGTACTTAAAATTGTCCTCTGCAGTGATTTTAAGACATGATTTTATTGTCGTAATTCTTTTCTGTATGATTACCTTAACCCCTTGAAAAGACAAATGATTCACAGGAAGTAGTCTTAATTCCAGCAGTGCATGTGACATACTTGAAAGTATGAGGCTAAAACTATGCATTTTTAGCATTCGTTTTATTGGAAATGTAGTTGTATATTAATATAATCTATTCTTTTCATTGTGACCTTTTATCTTTTCTCATGGACTATCTCATCTGTCCTGTACTTCCTGTAACCCCACTTTGTAAAGTGCTTATATTAAGTGTCTACATTTGATATGTTAGGCTTCAAGTTCAATGCAGTTTTGATGTAAAATGTATATGCTGGAAGCAATATGTCAGCTATTTCAAAAGGATTTTCCAGGTTTCAGATTGATTTTTAATAATGCATTAACCCTTTGAGCCCTAAGACTGATCAGCATCAAATTTGCTTTGTTAAACAGAGTGGTCATGAGAATTACAGACCTGATCACACAAGATGAATTTGCTGGACATTTTATCAACTTCTCCCCACTACTTCTACTGGAAATGAATAGGGGCAACAAATGAGAATTCATATTTTTGATCTTAGGGTTTAAAGGGTTAACTAGGTGGTGAAAAATGTGTTACTTTTTTGAAACTTTTTATTTTCTTCATTTCTTCTAAAAAAGTACTTTGTCTTTTTAGATTTCATTAAGCGGCCACAAATGAAAAAAAAACCCCTCTAACATAAAAATTAAGGTGCAAGAAGGTCTGGGTCACCAAAAGCAAGAAAATTCTCTGTAATAAAATTGTTTTTGAAAAAAAGGGAAACTATATTGCTCCTAATAGCACAACTCCAGTTTTTCTGTTTGAGTTGTTGTTGTTTTTTGGTAATTTGGTTGTTCTGGTAGATCGCCCACTGAAAAGAATACAAAACTAGTAAATTCAATGCAATGATGACTTTTCTTCAAGAAAATATAAACAGGAAGTATTCTTACCAAAGGGTTTTGTTACACATAAACAAAGTAAATACTGGCAAAAGGGAGTGGCAACCTTGACAATGGCGTGAGGAGCACCCCAAAAAGTTTTTTCTTTTACTTAGTTTTTACTTGTTTGAACAGAACATAATCCTTGGAAGCTAGGAAACGGGGGAAGGTGCTGCCAAGATCACCCTCCCTTACTCGAGGGTACACATAACACTTAACTCTTAAATGCCACTTGTGATTAATATAATCTTAACTGTTACTTACGAGTCACCATTGTGGTTAGAGTATCACAACGTTTATTTTTATGATACTTTGAGTGTAGCTTCCTGTCAGGATTTTTCTTACCTTCCCATAGTTTATCATTTTAGTCTACTGAGAGCCTTTTTCTCAAATTTACACTGCTCTATTTATTGTGAAATTCCTACTTTTGACTAATGATTGAGTTTTTAACAAATATATTTTTTATTAATTTATTTTTGTGTACTTTATTGGCCTTTGATTTCTGTTCAGTTGTGTTTAAAATGCCAATTCATTATCCTCTGCACTTGCCTTGGTTTCAAACAGTTTTGACACTTTTTTTAAGTTTTTTTTTTTATTATTATTTGGTGGGAGTAGATCCTAGCATGTTGATATTTTCTCATCTGCAGTTCTGTGAATAAGATCTTTATCTGCTAACTGAAAATCTCCTTGGAAGGCAACATTATTTTATCTTGTCAGTGTCTGTGCCTTTGCCCCTTACAGCTTATTATTGCCCTCGAGGAAGTAGGAAGTCTTAGTTTTTCCATCTGGATTTTATTAGTTTAGCACTGCTTCCTACAAGTTTTTCTTAGCACACAGCCAGTCTTGCATGTCCATTAAGTTATTATTTTGCCTTTGGGTTGCTCAACAGTGTCACATTATTATTATTTGTTGTGTGATTCAATTTTTGTTCTGACTAACAACAGCTATATTGCTATATAATTAAAGGAATTGGTTCTTCACTCAATGGCCTCTGATAATCTTTGTAGTCAGTTAAATGATTTTAGCTAATTAATTATGCTACATGTCTGTCACCATTAAGTCTGTGGGAGTATTTTTTGGAATGTCTCGAATGTATTGCATGGTACTTGACCTCTTTGCATCATGCAATGTTTGTGAGATTCTAACAACGTAATTTCTGAAAACTGCTCCGCTAATGTCTTTGCTTCATAACCCTAAGTTGATTCATTTTGATGCCTTTTTGTTATAACCAACCTTAAGATAATTAGAAAAATCATGATAAATATGACGAAAAAGTCTTTTATTGAAAATACTCTCAGGACAGCTCATTTGGTTCTGCTCGGAAGCATTGATCATGTGGTGAGTATGTACATCATGGATTTCATGCTCTTTCATTTAGGTCCTTGTAAAGGTTATGTCCCTATTCGTGCCTTTCTTGAGTGTCCAACATTTTACCATACATGTAGGACACGTATTTTATCAAAAAAAATGTGGTTTTTAAGTCAATAAAAACCAATTTTGTAGAAGTTCATTAATTTTTAGAAGTCACCGAGCATTTCTTTATTATGTTGCTGATTAAAGTGCTGTATATGTGGTGGCTTTTAATTTCAAGTTTTGATAAATCCCCTCTTTGGGTATTCAGTTCTATTCGATGTGATTCATCATGATGTTTTGGTTTTTGAGCGTATTATTTAGCTCTAAATGCTACATATTTGGTGCTCTTTACCTGAAGTTATATTAGTGGTTTTGTCAAATTTGTATAGGTAATAGCATGATTTGTAGTGATATTTGGCATAAATACCACGAGTGATGTTTTAAAATTGTTATACGCAATTTCCGATTTCCGATTTCCGAGCCGTTAGGCGGGTGAAATTTGAGACAATTTTGAAATATCGCGAGTGGTATTTATACCAAATATCACGTACGAATCATGCTATTATTTGTTTATACTACTATCCGCAAAAGGTTTGTAATTTTCACATGTAGGCATTTCAAATTAAGGTGAAATACCACTGCTCTAAGCCAATCAAATTGCAGAAATTTCTCATGTAGTAGTATAAGGGCTGTAGTCTTCTGTTAGTGAACTGATAAAAAACACGTCTTGCAAGACTGAGTTATCCTCTACCTGAGCTCTTTAGCGTCAAATTTAGGTCTCAGAAGATTTTAATGTGATACTATTTTAGGGACTTAAATAATAGGATAACAAAATAAGATTTTGACCACCTTTTCCTATTTTTTGACTCAGACTTAATCCCAGACTTGCTACGCAAGTACTTAAGTTGCATGTAATTTAGATGAGTGATTAGTTTTTTCAACCAAGAGTGCATTTGATTTACATTTCTCCTTTAGGACATTTAATTTAATTTTGAAGTGAATAAATTTCTGTCCAGTGGATAGTGCAATGGTTTTGTTAGCACTTTTCCACCTGATAGTGATTGTTTTGACATATATTTTCCAAAAATACTTCTGTTAGGGGAAACATTAGCAGCATGTGCCTTCCCCTGTTTAGACTTTTTGGAAACACAATAATTATTGTGAGTTTGCAATCCAGGAATTTAAGGTTACAGTGTAGAAGCGAACATTGCAGTAAATTGACTACAGAAAGTAAGAATCCCAACCAGCTAGAGGAAATCGATTTGTTTATTAATGCCAGCATTAGATACAGTTGAACTCAAGGCTGTTTAGAATAGCCACAGCATTGTGTTAAAATTATGCATCTTCGCAAGCTCAACTCAAGTGCTAAAGACATCTTACACTGTGCAGTTGGCCATTCAGTCTTTTGTCCTTATAGTAACTTGCCTTTAGTAGTCAAGAGGAAATTGGTGTACACTCCCCCTCCCCCCCACCCGACCCTTAGTGTTTCATTAGGGTAAAGTACATGGAAAAAAGGTTACAAGGTTAAAAAGGGTCATACTTCAATCTATTACTAAAATGCACTGCACTGCATGACTTCTTTGTGGTTTTTATTTTCACCAAGGAATAGTTCTTTGATGTAACAATGTACTTGACTTTTCATTTAGGAACCTTTTATCTCTAATTAGCAAGGTACCATGAAGAGGTGCTAAACCAGGGCAGTGCTTTCGCATTGCCTCAAGTGACTTGCTTTAACTGCTAAGAAAGTAATCTTAGTTGTGTCATGAAAGTTATATGAGGGGCACCCTGGATTTCAAAGGTTCAGAGCGTTAAGCTTCCTTCAACCTTCAATATCTCTCACAGCAAAGCCTTGTTGTGATTTTTACTGGTGACGATGGTTGAAATAGATTGTCATGGCTGATCAGAATTTTTCTTCACTGTTCGTTGATCTGCTTGTTTTGTTTTGTTTAGTCGCTGGAAGACTTTGGTGATGATGAAGATGACTATGATGAAAGAGGTTATGACGAAGATATTGATGATGATCAGGATTATCTTGAATACAAAGATGATACGAAAAGTCCAGAAAAGAAGGAATCAGGTACTTAACATGTACAGAAAAAATTCTCTTACCTGTAACCTTTTAGGTCAGTTCTAGGTGAAGGGAGGTGTCTGTCTTAAGAAAAACAAGTAAAATTTTGTGAAGGTAAGCCAACCACAAGTTGTCATCTTATTAAGGTGACAGCCTCTTTAATATTAAGAACATTCATTTTGAGGTATACTTAAGCATTAATTAAGTAAGTACATGTTATATATCCTAAATATTTTGTGTTATTTTGTTGATTTTAGTGGACACATCGGCAGAGAAAGCAGATGAACTTGACCGAGCATTAGTACAGCTGGAACATGGTTTTGACATTGCTATGCAGGTTAGTGCACTGTTGTTCTAAAGTTTCCTTAAATAAATTGTATTTGCATATTGTAAAGTGCCACCTATAAGCCCTTGGTGTATACATCTTTCTAAGGAGTTTCAGGAGGGCTGATAGCCCTTTAAGTCCCAATAGTAACCAACATCAATTTTCTCCTAACAATATCCATACAATGTCAAGAGATTAGGTTATTAGAATTGACAAAATGATCACCTAAGAGACAACGTTTTCATCTTTTATCAAATTCTCTCAACCCATCCATGAAGGAAATGTATAGAGATCAGTGTTTGGAGAATTTGTATGTGGATATTGGGGCTTAAAGGGGTAAACAGAGGGGCTCATATTGAAGAGGGCTTAAAACCAGAATAGAAATAGTGCTTTGAACTAAGCTAATAATAGTGCTGATAAAAATACGTTTTGCAATGACTGGTTTTTGATAAGGCTTCATTTCCTAAGAAATGAAATTCATTTCAATACATTCAGTGGTTTTGCTGCAAGTAGTTATGGTGAGTCCTGTGACTCATCTAGTGGAAAATCATGAGCGCCAATCCAGAACCATCAAGTCCCAGTTCAGAAAACAAAGAGCCCTATAAATTGAAAATGCTTGGTTTGTTATGTAACCAGACAATTAATATGAAGACAGATTTCAAACCTCTTTATACGGTTTACTGAAATAAAAATATACTCAATCTATTGTAAAGCACAACAAAGTCTAAAAGAAATATGCACCGTTAAACAACATCCACAAAAAATCACACAAACAGCCTGACAAAAACATCTGCAGATTGATCAATCTATAGATCGATCTTTGCGTCCTACAGGACGCATGCCATGAATAATTGTTTTGCATAATTGAGGATTTTTATGCGTCAGGGACCCATGACGCAGAGGTAACAAAATAACTTTACAATTGGAGGGGGCTTATATCCAAAAGAGCTTATGATTAGACATAATTTTTGGTTTACAGGTACAGTAGATAAGCGTAGAACTGGAGAGGGCTTGTAAGTGGGAGTGATTATAAGAGGCAGTTCAGTTTACGGCTCGTATTTTTTATTTTTATTATTATTATTTTTTTTTTTTACAGAGAACTAAGATTTGGGCCAAGTACTCCAAAGATATAGAAACTTATGTAGACAAAAGAGCTCATTTAGGTGAGTGACTTGACTTATTGACAAGTTGGTGTTGATTTTTTTTCTGGTATAAAACTATTATATCAGTACTTATGGACTCCCTTTGCTTGGTTCACAGAGTTAGAATATACTGCTAAATTAGCTAAACTGGCTCAGACAACAAGAGCAGCCATTACTGAGGAGGTAAGAGAACTAATTCGAGGATGTTAATGTTGTGGCATGGTTCAATTTTATGTTAGGTTTAATTTTCCTGAATGTTTTTGGGTACGATAACACTTAGTAATGAGTTTGAAATGAGGAGGATAGACTTAAAAGTCAAGAATAAAATAACCTCAAAGTGTATGGAATAGAGCGGTTTTCACTTGACTGTCAAAAGGGATTGGTTTTGGTTTTGGTTTTGGTTTTACTACGCCCTTTGGTTGGCTAGTGTATTTACTTTGGTTTTGGTTTTACGACAGTCAAGTGAAAACCGCTCTATTATGGTACGTAATGTAATATCGTAGATGAGAGAACAGCAGTAATAATATAATAACAATGATAATAATTTACAATGATAGTTATAATAATAAAACATTTTTTATGGTGCAATTATCACCATTAGCTCATGGCACTTTACAAGAAAAAGTCTGTAAAAAGTGTAAACGTATACAAGTTTAAAGGTTACATTATAATGAACTGCAAGTTCAGTCCTCAACATTCAGTGGTACCACTGGCTGCCGCTATTTATTCATTTGTTAGCCCACTGTATGAGGTGTTTGATAAGTGAGGTTATACTGAAGAGACATAAGGGTAGACCACAGTGCAATGGAAGCTTTCCCGGTGACACACACACAAAAATGTATGCAGCCATGAGAACTGAAATCTTAGTTGTACTGTGTTTATTTTTGCAGAACTATTTACCATTTCAGTCAATTTTTGTGACAGCCTTGGATCAGGTAATTCAATGATTCTCTCCTTTTCCCTTACAATAATCAATTTTTTGGGTTTTATGGGAGTAGCACTTCTGACTAACTTTGCTTGGACTTAAAACAGCTGAAATTTTGTTGCACCACAACTGGTTTCCCCACGAATGCAGAAATTCCATACTGATGATGTGTCACTACCCAGATCTGTGTAGTGCTTCTGATTTGTTGAAGCAAATTTTCCCTGCGGCACAACCAATCAGAAGCATTACCCAGATCTGGATAGTGACCAGTTATCAGTGTGTAATTCCTGTGCTCTTTTCTCAGGCGTCATTTCGCGCGAAATGTTGGCTGTTTTCTCAGGCTATCGAACCACAGATAAAGTTGGAAATGTTGGTTGCTCTGAAAAGAAAACACATCCCTGGAAGCTAGTCTGAAGAAACCAATCAGACCCAAGTGAAATTGAATGTTGAAACCAAAACTCCAAGGGTAATGTTTGTCGCAGAGTGGAGAGGCAAGCACTGGCATACAGTCCAACAACCACCATCAAACTCCATTTCCCCCTCATGGCATGCACATCTTAACCCTTCAAGTCCCGATAGTGACCAACATCAATTTTCTCTTATTAATGATACCCATACAATGTCAAGAGGTTAGGTTATGAGAATTAATAAAATGATCACCTAAGAGAAAATGCTTTGATCTTTTATCAAATTCCCTCGACTCATTCTTTAAGGAATTATATAGAGATCACTGACGAGAATTTGTTTGTGGATATTGGGACTTAAAGGGTTAAACTTTGAAATTACTTCATGTCAGCATCCTAAGTCAATGGTGAGTTTACTCAACAGGAGGGTAGGAAGAAGAGGATCGCAAAGCACTTTTGTGTGACAAATGTGACAGGGCTATTACTTGTATGTTTTGTCGTGATCTTGACTTAACACCAATATTTTCTAGTCCTTTACGAAAGATTTGTTAAAAGGAAACGGAAGTTTGGTGAAAAATTGTTTCAAACCAAATTTATGTCACACTTATCGCAGAAGGTTTGCAGTCTTCTTTCCTCTTCTGTCCTGTTGCATAAGCTCACTAATGTGAATAATGTTTCTTTTTAAGTATCACTGTGTCAAATTCTGATGTAGATATATTGTTTATAACAATTCAATGACAGGATATTGACTATGCAGATAATGCAAGCAAAACCTATGCCCAGCTTATGTCTAGCAGATTTATGGAGGTAAACTGTTGATTTATAAAATCATTTGCTTTGATTGAATTGGAATTGAGTTATAAATCATCTACTTAACACTGCCTGCAATTTGCTGCTTTCCTTTAGCCTTTAACAAACAGAAGAAATGTGCACGAGAGAGCAAGAAAGGACTTTAAAGATACTTGGGCCAAAGCTTCTAAGAAACTGGTGAGTTGGTACATGCTCGTTTGAAATTTCCTGTAGTCTTGTTGCCTTCATAAGTAGTGAAAACTGACTGTGTAACTTGAGGGGGGAGCGGGGTGCCCCATCATGTGAGCCATTTTTGGTGTGTGCAGCACCAAATAGTATGGTGTGTTACCGGATGAGGTCCAAAAGGTTGTACAGACCATACCCTCCTACACAAGTCTGCCCATCCCCTCCCCTCCTCGGTTCATAATAAATAAAAGCTGCCTCAAATGAGTTATCTTATCTTATCTTCTTGGGGTGAATTTATCACTCTCGTTTTGTTCAATCAATAGAATGAAGCTTTGGTGAACCTCAAAAAAGCCAAGCAAATGTACATCCAAAAGCAACAGGAACTAGAAAAGGTTTGTTGTAATCCCTGCAAGGTTTTGTTGAAGGCATCACCCTGGATGTTGTTTTATCTCCTCTCCCTGTCAGGTCCTTCGAACCATATCGAGTCATGCCATATTAAATTTGTGACCATTTCAACAGCACTTTACTGTGATACTTTTTTTATTACTGTACGGGGTGGTTCCAACTTTTGAGTTTTGGCATGAATTCAATGACCATTCAAATGGCAGCTACTGAGCAGTACTTTCCTGTGGTATTGTAACTTACGCTGTACAAAGTGGTTTCAACCTTTAAGTTTGTGGATGAAATCCTAAAGTGCGACCATTAAAATGAAAGCTACTGAGCAGTACTTTCCGTTGGTATTTTGTTCTCTTAAGTGGTTCTAACGTTTTTGTCTGTGGATGAAACCCTTAAAGAAAATCACCTTGCTCCTTGTGATTATATGGAGACTAGTCCTTTGGTTATGGGAAGAAACATTTTTCAATAGTGCATTAAAGTGAGCACAGTGACTGAGTTCTTTTTATAGAATTTAAGATTATTATAATCACTCACAATGCAATCCATGGGACAGCTCCTAATTATTTATCATCTCTCGTTAACTTTAAACCTAATTCTTCCTACAACCTCAGATCAAATAACAAATATCTGCTTTCAAATCCAAACTTCAGGACTCTCCCTACTCTTGGTGACCGAGCCTTTGTAGCCGCCGCACCAAAACTGTGGAATAATCTTCCGTTAGATCTTAGATGCACCTCCGATTTTGAAGTTTTTTAACGTAATTTGAAGACTCGCCGTTTTAAAAAAGCCTTTTCTGATATATTGTTGTAATTTATAGACTAGATAATTATTCATTCGTGTAATTTTTAATTGTAAGGCGCATTTTAAAACTGTATAGTTGAATTTGCGCGGTATAAATAAATGTTATTATTATTATTATTATTATTCTTTATATTTTAGGAAGAGTCATCTTCCGCTACACTGTCTGCATTTTCACGCGGCAATAAAAAGAAAGAAGGTGATTTAAGAAAAGCAGATGAAGCTGAGGAGGTTTACAAGCTTTGGGTGAATGAAGCTAATGCCAGGCAAAAGGAATTGGAAAATACCAAGTCAAAAGTCCTAGTAGAGCTACGCCAGCTTGTTTACCAGTGTGACCAGACAATGAAGGCAGTAAGTTGCGATCACACTTGCATTGTCACTAGTTACAGCAGTATTATGGCTAGCCAATCACATTACTTGCTGACATTTAAATTGAACCAATCAAATGTCGTAGTAATTGCATGTAGCGCAGTAGCAGACGGCACGCCAAGCGCGGGAAGAACGCTCGTGATCTAATACCGTCTTTGATTTCACTTGACTGGTTGTGAAAATGGCGCGAGATTTTTCACCCAGTAACAAAGCATCGCATGCAAAACCAGTGCAATCTCGCAGTTGTTGTCGACATTGCGTTTCAACCTGAAAAAAGGTAACTTTAGTTTTGGCGTATTAAGATTGTGGGAAACTTCCTGAAGAACGCCTTCATCACTTTGAATAAAGGAATTTTTTTTATTTAAATAGCCGCACTTACCCTTGAAGGAAAGTTATAGGCATAAACAGCACACAATTAACTTGTTACTTAACGTTTGATTGACATTTGTCTTTTACCAGGTCACGTGTAACTACTTTCAGATGATGAACGCACTCGCCAGTCCTGCTCCCATTCAGTTCCAGACCCTTGCTGAAAGCAGTAGAAATTACGAGCCTGGAAGCCAGTTCTCCGAATATGTTCGCCTGCAGCAAGCCAACGCGCCACAAACTGTTTGTCCAGTCCATCAATTTGAACCATACAATGCTACAATGTATGTATTGTCGTTTATTGCAAATGAATATTGTTTGCTAGCATTCTTTCTTAGCCTCAGCTCGAGTGGTTACAGCCTCCCACGCAGGCGTTTTTAGGGGAGCTCGTATTTCGTCCCTCCCCATAAACGCCTGCTTAACCGAAAACAGCATATCTTTTCTATTGTTTTATTCGCGTGGTAAGTGACCAATCAACAGTTTTGAAATAAAGTGGTAACATGCTAAACACGACTCATAAGCTCCTGGTTTGTAAAAACGTGACCCTAGAGTTACCATTTTCCTTCTTTTCTTTCCTTCGCTAAGGTTGTGTAGTGCACGGAGTAGTCTAAAATCTGACTAAATCTTACTTTTGCTGCTATGAGTCTAACTTCTATCAGAGGTCATAAAGCTTTCGCAGTGTTTCGTGCAGATCGAGTAATTATCGGATAACTCTGCGGTCAAGGTCAACTTTCCAGAATTTGGAAAGTACAATGTGATTGGCTAAGTTTGGGAAAGGAATATTGTTCTCGGTTGAGTAGGCGTTTGTGGGGAGGGATGAAAGATGAGCTCCCTTAAAAACACCTGCGAGGGAGGCAAGAGCGGTTAGGGTTAGGCAACTTCTTCTCCTCTATCTCCTTGACGGAAGATTCTCCCGCAAAATAGCCCTTTTGCATGTTTACGTCACACGGACAAATTTCACCTCTAAGACTCGTTTCGAAAATCTGAATTGCGAAGTGTTGCATAAATAAATTCCCACGATATTTGTCTTGAAACGAATGCTAATCCGGAAAGAGCGCCAACGTCAAAACGAGGATTGCTCGTCTGACGTAGACACGCTTAATGGCCATTCTGGTGTGTGTGTTTTCATAGGAGCGAAAGGGTTTATGGAGCTTAGCATGGAAAGTCATGTTGGTGTACCCTAACCTCGTTCCCAGGGTTCTCTCCCACCCGTCCCTACGGAGCAAGGTCTCTCGACGGGTAGGAGAGAGAACCTGGGAACGAGGCTGGGTGTACCCGTCTGAGAAACACCAATATGGCGACAGAAATGTAACGGGAAAATGCGTCATTTAAGCGTGGCTATAAGACAATTGAGAGTGGAACGGCTAGTCTTGTTTTGTATATTGTGAATTGTGATAACGTCACATGTAAATTATCTAGTCTCCCTGTTTGTTCACAGGTCTGATAAAGGACAGCCCGCATATTCCCGCCAGAATTCTTTATTCGACTCGCGTAGCAGTCAAAATCTAGAAGATAGCGTTAAAATGTCACCCTACAACACACGACGTAACCGGAGCGTGGGTTCACACAATATTAGCAGCTCACAGTCGCCCATGAATGCATGGAGCCATCTAAAGGAAAACAACAGCGATGCTGAAAGCACAACCAGTAGGTCTCCTCCGGGTTCACCCAGCGGTAGTCCCACAGCTTCCCGTAAACAAGGGGATATCCCGCGGGCGCAGTCCTTAGAATTGATTTCATCTGATGATGGAGATAAAGGCGAATCGAAAAGGAATGGTAAGCGTTTTGATTCATTAGCGAGTATTTTACTGCAGCCTTTTCTATTTCTTCGTGGAAACAGTTTTGTTTATAATAATTGAATTATCAACTCACTTCGACTCTGAAGATGACTGCTGCACAAGTTGTGGAAACGTCAGTCACTGTCAACAACAGTACTATTCAGGACTACGTTCACCTACAACCTACATACAACCTTGGTCAAAACATCTTGGGACACTGAAGAAACTAGACACAAAGACGCACTTTGCTAAATTAACTCATGTTCTACCTCTCAAAAAAAGCTTGGGGATGTTGTTATAAGGGGCAATTTCTGCGGTCGCCCTCTCTCCCAAGCAGTGTTGATTGTGTTGCATTAAAACTTGAATGTATAACGTCAACACTGCACCGCGGGGGGAGTGGGAAGGGAAGATACCTCATTTTGATGAGCTATTGCGTTAGTGTGTGTCCCAGGAGTTTTGCCCAGGGTTGTTGTTATGAATTACAGTTCTAAAGAGTTCACTCCAGGGTTCGCACAGAGTCTTAAATTCTTTGAAAAGTCTTGAAATTTGCCTAGCAATTTTCCAGACCCGGAAAAAGTCTGTAAAATAGAGATATAGTCTGGAAAAAATGGTAAAACGTCGTGAATTTTTTTTTTTTTTTTGAAAGCTACAAGTACTCTGTAAGTTTTTTTGTTTGTTTGTTTTAGTCAAATCGTATTCAATTTTGGCGGTAGGTTTGGAGTGCATCAGGGAAAACGCTTTGTTCCAGCTTTTTCAAGGTCTATTGATCACCTAATGGATAACTTTGAGTCTGGAAAAAGAAATTATTGTTTTGGATAATAGTCTGGAAAAAGTCTTGGATCCAAAAATCTGTACGAACGCCACCCCATCATCTAACTAGCGGAGCATAGCAATATCCCCAACAGAAAATTAGTCTTGCGCGATAGAACTTCCTGAAAGTTGTGCTTTTTGATTCACATCCACTTAGGTCCCGTGGACCCAGGCTCCCATAGAAAGCGCCCAGCCAAAAATCGTCCGTCAGCGGGCCCTTTCCAGAACAGCCGCTTATCATCAGCAGCAGAGACGCACAGGCTGAAGAAGCTTCGCTCGGCATCTAAATGTCGTGTCTGCGATAGTTACGTGGCTTTCAATGGAGCCGAGTGTGAAGTGTGTGGCCTGACTTGTCACAAAAAATGTCTGGCGAGACTAAACATCAAGTGTGGGACTTACGCGGTAAGGAACTTTGTCACGCTTTAGTGATTTTTGTCACGCTTTAGTAGCAGCAAGGCGTGCCCTGCCTTTTTCAGACTCAAAAGCTTGAACATCTTTGTACAGCAAAGTAATAGTACCACAGGAAAGTACTGCTCGGTAGCTTTCATTTGAATGGTAACCCTCTAGGATTCATGAGCAGCATCAAACGCGAGTACCACCTTGTACAGCAAAGTAAATAGTACCACAGGAAAGTACTGCTCAATTGCTTTCATTTGAATGGTAACCCTCTAGCATTCATTAGCAGTCTCAAAAGCGAGTACCTCCTTGTACAGCGTAATATGCAGTGCTACAGGAAAGTACTGTCCGGTAGTTTTTTTTTTTGAATGGTAACCCTCTAGGATTTCAACAGCAGTCTCTAAAGCTAGAACCACCTTGTACAACATAATAAACAGTATTACAAGAAGTATTGCCCAGTATTCATTTGAATGGTCACCATTAAGGATTTCATCTACATGCTCAAAAGTTAGTACCACTTTGGACAGCAAAGTAAAAAGTACCACAGGAAGTACAACCTGCTCAGTAGCTTTCATTCGAATGGTAACCCTTAAGGATTTCCACGTTATGTTGCATAATTAACGCACCACAGGAAATAACCAGTTTTTTGTTATTATGAACCAATAGAAAGTTCAGCGACGTATGACAACGTTTGGGGTGGATTTCCAGCGACATCTTGAAGACTCAAACACAGACGAAAATGTCCCGCACATCATCTCGGCTTGTATTGATGAAATTGATAAACGAGGTAGGCGACACAACTGCTTCACTCTGTTCTTGCCAGTTTGCATGTGACGTCATACGTTTCTGGGAAACTGCCCACCTACCCCTCCCCTAAGCCAAGAATTGATATCTTCGACTTAGGCAATGTTCATGTGGCTCCGGACGATTTTTCAACCAGTTGAAAAAACGTGCGGCACGGTGCGGCAGCGTTTCGTTGTTACGCTCACACGGGACCACCTTAACCGTACGAAAATTCAAACGCCTAGCCGTTCAAAGTTCCATGTCAACAGATCAAAACTATTCAACGGTTCCATGTGAACGGAGTGTCCGGTCAAATTTTTCAGCCGTACAAAGATTCGCACAGTGCTGTGTGAACAGAGCCTTGATGCAATATATTAAACACGAGGAACAGAAGAAAACAGTGTTTCGTCACAAGAACAAACACAGAGAAAAGAGTTGGAAATATGACGCACCTCGGAGTATTTTGACGAACTTCGAGGTGATTAATATTGTGATGGAATACTGAGTGCAATGTTGGTTATTACTCTTCAAATGAAACGATTTTAGAGGATAATTGGGGATGCAAGAAAGATGAGTACCTCTACTCTTCTACAGCAAGCATACTCGCACATTGACTATGATTAAGGGAGTTATTCAATCGATATTTCCGCAATTTATTAACTTTTCTTTTTCCCCTTGTCTTCTTAGGACTCGATGTTAAAGTAAGTGTCTAAAGTTTATGGAATTTTTTGTGTTCGTTTGTCTTTGCTTTTGAGGCTTGCTTTGTAAACTTGTTGTGTTTTCTGTTTCTTGTAGCTCCGGTCACTGATTAACCTTTTTTTCCTTAATTTTTAGGGGATTTATCGTGTATCAGGAGTAAAGTCAAGAGTCGAAAAACTATGCCAGGTGGGATTATAGATGCTTAAAACTCAAATCACTTTACCTTGTGCTAGAGTAGTTACAAAAGTTTTTTATTAGATTTAGGACTGCATAGCTTTTATAGTCGATTTTATATTCCTGGCGTCATTCCTGGCTCATAAACAGGAAAAAATTCGCTGACCAGTCACCGCAGACTCAAATTACTCAAGAACCAATCAGAAATTGTAGCTGGTACCTAGCGCGGGAAAAAACGTGTGTGACACACAGTCAGGCTCGATTGGTTCCGTTATTTGTGGCAAACGTTTGCGAGAATTTTAGGCAATAGGTTAGTTTCGAATTATCAGGATTCGTTCTTGAATTGTTTGTGTTTGCTGGAGGTTTGAGTATATCCTACTTTATTTTTCGTCTTGACAGGCGTTTGAGAATAATGTATACTTGGCTGATTTGTCAGAAACTCCACCCCACGTGATCGCAGCTGTTCTTAAACTTTATCTTCGGCAGGTAAGCAAACTCGCTCTCTCCCACCCCCACAGGTAAAAAATATTACAGGGTTCTTACAGAGACTTAAATTCTTGAAAAAGTTTTGAAATTTGCCCAGCAATTTTTCAGGCCTGGAAAAAGTCGGGAAAACGAAGAGAGGGTCTAAAAATGGTAAAAAGTCTTGAGTTTTATTTTTAAAGCTGCAACAAGTGCTTTAGAAGTAATTTTATTTCGCTTTGGTCAAGTCTTATTCAGTCTCACCCGTATGTTTGCTGCGCACCATGAAAAAAGCTTTTTTCCTGCGTTTTTAAGGTCTCTATTGATCATCTGGGCCCGGTTCCTCGAAAGATGGTGAAGTTTAATCCATGATTAAGCCAAATTGCAAGCACGGTTTTCTCGTTTAAGAACATGCAACTCGAGATTACAAAATACTATTGAGCCTTAATAACACAAAATGTTCCCCTGAGCAATGCATAGGAATGTAGAATACAAAAACGGAACAGAATTTTAATCCTGGATTAACGCTAATCGGCCTTTCAGGAACCAGGGTGTGTTTGATAATTTTGAGTCTGGATAAAGAAATGATTGTTTTGGAAAAAAGTCTGGAAAAGATCTTAAATTTTGGATCCAAAAATCTGTGGAACCCTGTAGTATTAAACTTTTGCACCCTCGTTGGGTGAGCAGTGGCACTCCATCCCTCCATTTGTCGTGATAACCGAGCTGCTGTGCTTTATTCCTCTGACGCTGTTTTACTTTTTTTTATCAGCTTCCAGAGTCGCTGCTGACTTTTAGACTGTATCCTGAGTTTATCAGGATAGCCAAGGTAAGCAATTTTCAGTGGTAGATCCAGGGGAGGGGTCCGAGAGGCCCTCATCTTTTTAGATCAAACTGAGACCTGCCCCCCCCCCTCCTTATCTCAGGGTCTGGATGAGCCACCCCCCCCCCCCCCCCCCCTTATCTGAAGGTCTGGATTTCATCAAATCGTCGCTCATATTTCACGAAGCTGTCACAGGCTTACCAACTTTGCTGACGTATTTGTTAGTACAAAAGCGTTTCCCTGTGATAGCTTCTCTTCCAGTGACTCGTGAGAGCTTATTACAGGGAAACCCCGTTTAACAAAGTCCCACCAGGGTACGTTACATCGATAGGGACTCGTTTTATCGGGGTTTTGGTATATAGAGGTTTGTTATACTAGGATTTTGTTGTAGGACTGGAGGGGTTTATTATATCGGGGTTTCATCATGTAGGGGTTCGGCGTTTGTTACATCGGGGTTTCGTTCTATAGGGATGCGTTATATCGCGTTTAAGTGCATTTATTTACAGAACGGCAACTCTCTTTTACATTAACATGGTTTATCGCTTACTCTGCGAATTCCCACGTAGCCGACGTCCATTACTGTGTCTCCTACTGTAACCTTTTGTAGTCACACAAAATGCGCAAAAACCAAAGGTAACGGGTTTTTTGTTATTTATTTTTTTCAGGAGAGTTTTGCTGTCATAAATAACAACATGACGTGCAAGGATGCTTCGGAAAATCCAGATCTCCGGGAAGAGTATACTAAGCTGCTCGGGAGACTTCGAGAAATTGTGATGAAGCTTCCGACGGCGAACCGAGTGACTGCGGCACGTTTGATCATGCATCTAAAGCAAGTATCCGACCACAGTGAAGCGAATGCTATGCCTGGGAGTAACCTGGCGATTGTGTTTGGACCAACACTGCTCAGACCATGGTAAAAACTCTAAAGTAAACAAAACGAAGCAAAGTAGTGTAAACCTGTCAGCGATTTCAAGCCATCTCTGTCTTGGGTTATGTAACAGAGTCTTCTCATTGGTAATAATTCTAACTGGCTTAGAATAACAGTAGCCTCTTCCAGGCGTTCAGATGATGCGGAACGAATTACGAGTTAACTCGCTCTCCACCGTCTGAACGCCTAGAACAGGCTTAGAATAACAGCAGCATGGAAAATGTGATGTTTGGCTAATGGAGTCCTTTCCTCTTAAATCTCTTGCAGTGAAAATGAAGCAACCTCCACTCTTTCCACGCTTGTAGAGATGCCTCATCAAACTCGCCTCGTGGAACTGTTAATCGCTAGTCCTGAGGTAAGTGTTATCACATTTAGTCCTAAACCTCTGAAAGTTACTAACAGCAGTAACAGAGACTTAAACTATTCGCCCTCCCCTCCCCTTTTTCTCGGTGCGAGTTAAATCGCTACATTCGAGAGTCCGCGGGGATCGTGCTTAGTTGTTTTATTGCGCCTGAGGGCGGGGATGGGAGGTAATATGGTTCCCAATCTTACTCTTCCGGAATCTTATTTGAAAATCACAATGTTCTTAACAGGCCGCGGCTTTGTGGGATTTCCGACGGTGCATTCATGCAAGAGGGTGCCCCCCAAATGAGACAAAGATGCTCAGACGTTTAGCTGAGCAATTTTTTTCACGGACAAGGAAACACTCTAGTCTGTTTTCACCAAGTGTATGTCGATATGCCTGAAAGCACTGCATACACTGTTTCGTTTTACTTCCGCTGGACAGACAGACATGTGGGGTTGTGGATCACAAAACAACTTTGTAGGGTCATGCTTGGAGCATTAACCACAGACCATTTGGAGTTTGGGCTCTTTTTAATCTTTACTGAATTCTTTGTATGTTTGCCTTGGGTATCACAACTTGGTGTCAGAAAACTTGGCTAAAGTTTGTGTTTATATTCCCTAGGTCTTTGACCTTCCAGAAACGGACGAATCATCATCTCGCGAAACGCCGGTCGAGGTATGTTCTGTGAATTTTTTTTTCTGTTGGGCTGACTTGGATGCAGAATACTGACTTTGCAGGACATTGTTTGATTCATTGTGAAATCCATTCCGGTTAGAATTGGAATTTTAAAATGTTGGTTTCTTAAGGAGAGGGGGAAACCGCAGAACCCAACCCCCGGGTGTTCGTTTTTCTACGTAGACGACCGAATACAGTAATTATGACTGGGCTTGCCACAGGCAGCCCAGCAACAAGGCAGAGAACCAAAAACAAACTCAACCCACACTCGCCACTTTAGCGACGAGAAGGAGACTGGGCTGAGTGCACTTTCGCAAAGACTTCTGGGACTGTTACAATGGACAGGGAAAAAAAATTAGCCAATGGAGAGATTAAGAGTCACGTTTACGGCAAACGTGAGATTCAAGTTGAGAATTTCTCGGAATAGAAAATAAGCAGATAAAAACTGTCCAGAACAATTCTTAGGGATAAACCCGGCTTGAAACGACTTATTTTTGAGTAGAGGTAATAAACAATAAACGACAATTAAGGGGGAAACTTGGTCACGTGGTACAAATTCACTTATACGTCAATCATAATCTCTCTAATAGCTGACGTGACCGGCGTGTCGCCAGCAATGATCCCAGAAGTCATTGCGAGACACAGTTGTGCCTCTCTTGATCCTCCATGAAGCGTAAATTCTTGCATACGAAGACACACCCTACTTCTCGGTGCAGAATTCCCGCCCGACTGGTGTTGTGAGAGTTCATTGGTTCGAATAATGACAGGGTGACAAGCATTTCCCTACCCCACTATTGTGAAAAAGCGGATTCTACTTACTTCTTATTTTCTTTCTTGTTGACAGAAATTCACTCCTCCCAAGACCGACAGAGAAGGCAATTTGTTTGCCATTCAAAGCGTTCGATCTAGTGGTAATGTCGTTGTTTATCTTGTTATTGTTGCATAAAGGCTTGTCTGTTTTTCGTGTTTTTGAAATAATATGACTTTTATACGGACAGACTCTGAAAAGTGTTGCCCCTGCAAATACTCTATCTATTCTAAGTTTGAGTAACTGTTCAATAGTAGGTTTCCTAAAATGGGTGCAATTCCACAATTGGTTCCGGCTCAGTTAATTGTAGAACATTTTAGGAGTAGCCACCCACAATGTGAGCACAGTTATGTACGGGACATTGAATTAGAAACAGGATCGGTTTAATAAAGGAATTCTCTGGAAAAGTGGACTGGTCTAGCCGGCCAGTTCTAACCATTGCTAAGCCCTTTGAGTGAACATCTACTAATAATGAAAGGGGGCACACGAAAAAAATGGAAATAAACACGTCGTCACGTATGCAAACTTGCGCGCGCGCCGTTATTCAGCTGAAACAGAGCAGTGCGCATAGGAACTATGGAAATCATTTGTCGTTGCAACCATTTAGAAAATTTACTTTTCCTTGATCAATTTACCAGGTGTTAACCCAGATGAAAGTTACGAGGCAGAAGATGAGGCAAGGTAAGGTTTAACCTTGTCATTCAGCCTAAAAATGCTTCAAATCCGAACTTCCATATCAAATTACAAGTATATATGAATATAATGAGACACAAAGCTGGGCAGCGCTACTCACCGGATAAATCACTGTTCATTGGATAAGTATGAGAAAAATCAATTGCGCTATCCAGTGGAGAGAGATTTATCCGGTGGATAAACAACCGGGGTCAGGATGATTTTATGTACATGGCTGTTACGTGGTCCGTTTCTTTTTCCGTGGGATGCCTGTGGCACTCCCACGGTAAAAATCCGGTTCGGTTGTACCCAACTTTGCAAAGCCAGCCAATAGGATTGCCTAAAATCTTTATCGATTATCTCTTCTTTCAGGCCGACCAATCAGATTGTACAAAATCTGTATCGATTTTTAATCGATTTGCTTCCTCTGAAGAACTTTGAAGTCAGAACGTTCCTTGCCAAATTTGTCGCGCTTGAGTTTTCCCACTCGTGGTTTAGGATGGCTAGTTAACCAGTGAAATCCTTCGGGATACTGGCAAGACACGAAAGGCAGCCTAAGCCAAATTATTTCTTTCCTTCATGATTCTTTTTTGTTTAGGTCTAGCTTTTTCATAAGGTTTTAGTAGCGTCTGGTTGCGGGCCGTGATTTCCGATAGATTTTTCTATTTGGAGTTCACCAGTTTTTGCCGAGCACAGCTAGATTTCAGTTATTTTCTTTTCTTATCGAAAGCACCTTGACGATGGGAGGTTAAATCGCGTAAATTTCAACTCGTACCCTTGACGATTGGCGGTGAAATCGCGAAAATATTGTCCTCGTCGATCGACGACTCGCTTTCGGCATGGATTGGACTTCTGGATGGGACACGGATCAGGAGTGGACCTTCGTAAACTTATTATATCTTGGAATCAGGGATAATCATTGGAACTATGTTAACTTTGAGACCTTGGAAACACATTGCAATTAATTTTTAACCGTATCAAGGGCATCTTGGAATATTAAACTTTCATCTTGGATTAAAACATTGGAACTTTATCGAACTTTGTAACCCTGGGTTCGACCCTGGATAAAGCAAGCGGATGTTTTGTTTTGTTTTGTTCCATTAACCTAAAACTACAATGGTTATTTCTCTTTGAAAAAGTTACCTGTGGCTACTTACTACCAAGATATGACGTATCTTTATACATATAGTTCCTGTTCAGGTTAATCAGAGAGCATTATGCGCATGTTCTGCATTACTTGTTTCCGTTAACATTCCATTTAAGGTAAATGGGTAAACCTTACCTTGATGCAAAATAACTTCTTTTTCTTATCCAAATCGGGCTATGAAAATAACTACAAAGCGATAGATCAAAACAAGATCAACTCCATCCTTGCGACCAGTGACAACTATAAATTTAGCTTGCGTAGCAGGTGTCGAAAGGAGTAGGGGATAGGGAGGAAGCAAAAAGGGGATGTGGATTGGGGAGAAATAGTAGCCTGTCACGCAGGGTACTATAAATTCAGTCATAAGCACATTAAACCAACTCATACGATTAAACCAACTCATCATCGATGCTCATAACATGACACATCTTTCCGGTGATTTCCCTAATTTTTTTAAATTCAGATAGAACGTTATTATGCTTCCATAGACGAACGCATCCCACGGAAACGACTTTAGGCGTCTTGTTACTTATCAATCTTGTATCACTTAACCCTTTAAGCCCTAAGAGTGATCAGCATCAAATTTCTCCTTGTAATATCAATGCTTTGTAAAACAGAGTGGTCATGAGAATTACGGACATGATCACATAAGATGAAGTTGCTTGATACTTTATCAATTTCTCCCCACTGCTTCTGTAGGAAATGAATAGGGGCAACAAATGAGAATTCAAATTTTGATCTTAGGGTTTAAAGGGTTAACTACATATATGGTGTCAACTATTTTGGCAGCTCTCTCCACTGTTTTTTTCTTGTCGCCATTTTGAATCGATGTGTTTACAGGATCGGTCTACAGTCGAGCCCCCATGTTCACGACCTCGTTCCCAGAGAGGAAAAAAGAGACCTGGGAACTAGTTTTCCATTTGCGATTCCTGCTCGTAGCCCCATCTCCGTCCAAAATAATTTGAAAAAAGGAGAAATCTAACACCAGAAAGCAAAAAAGGAAAATACCATTATGACTTTCCCCATTCAAAGCCTTATAATAGGCCATTTCCCAGTTCCAAAAAATCTCACCTTCAAAGCGAGGCTAAGTGCGAAGCCATTGACATGAAAATGATTTTTAATTATGATGCAAATAAAACTCATTTTCACAACAAAAGTTTCGCACTTAGCCTCGTTTTGAAAGTGAGAGTTTTTGGAACTCGGAAATAGCCTATTGGAACCGCGAAAGTGACCTCCTTACGGGTGCTTAAACTCTATTTCATATCCTAAAGCGAAGTTGGGCGGATGGAGGAAATACACTGAAAATGAATTTGACTTGATACTTGTAACTGTCATGTGTTAATGAGGCATGCGTTATTTACATTCGTGTAGCTACATCAACACTCCAGACACAACCACTTCCCAGTCTCCCACGGAAATCTCTCCTCCTGTTCATCTACGTCACCACCACAGACGGCCAGTGTAAGTACAACGCATGCGTCTATCGTGTACGTCACGCAATCTTTTCTTTTTACGTGGTCTTTTCTCGTAACGCAATCTTTTTCCTAGTAATGAGGTATAATTGTACTGATTACGTGCTCGTTCTTTTCTTGTAGATCGGTAAATGTCCCTGATTCATCTTTAGAGCCGCCGAAGTCACCTTCACCGTCAACGTAAGTTTCCAAAGTTAAATATTTGTCTTGTCTTCCTTGCAGCTCGCTAACTGGCCACAAGCTTCTTCTCAGGTCTGTCATCTATTTCCTGCAGATTCACTTCCGGTTATTGTCATTTTGAGGTCGCGTGTGAAACTGGGTCGGTGTTGTGCCAAATTGCGCTATGGGACTGTTTTAGAGACGCTTTCTCTTCTCTTATTGGCTGTTTCAAGATTGCGAGGGAACCTGGGTTTAAAGTCGCCCCCCAAAAAGCCCCATACTGCATTTCGACACAACTGCACCGGCGTAATCTCCCGCCAAACTTAGAAATGACCAGACCCCAGTTTTTGAGAAGGTGGATAGTGCTGCCCACTGGAAAAATCCCTGTCCAGTAGATAATGCAATTGGTTTCCTCAATACTTATCTGGTGGATAGCCCTATCCAACGTTTCAATAGCCGGAGACAGTAGATTTGCATGGATTTTCTAATTAATAAACAACTTGAACCTATATTTCTCCTCTGTTCGCGCTATTCTTTTACTTGTTCTTTTCAGTTGTAGACAGTTTTATCGGAAATCTGGGTCAGTTTATTAAAACTTTTACTAGTAAAATTTAACAGTGTGGCTATTGTTTTCACTATCTCAATATTTATATCTATTCGTGTGACTGAGTTACACTCGTAAAAGTTTTATTGAACTGACCCAGTAAGTGTCTGTTTTTGTCTCTACTATTGCGTTTTCCTTCTTTCTTCTGATGTCAGTCTCGTTTATTTTGTTATTTTTGCATCTTTTATGCAGCGGAAGTGGCCTTGGTTTCGGATCCGAGTTCTTTGATCTGCTGGCCAAGTCCAACAACAGAAATGATGTGGTGAGTTAATGCATATATGCTCCTGACAGTAACTTGTTATATGTGGCAGAATGGTCTTGTGTCCTGGTAACGAAAGACATGTCTCTCAAACCCACCTCTGTCCCAGGCCTTCTTCCCGTTTTTACGTTCGAAGGGTGGGCTGGGAAGGAAGATGCTTTTCGCCGAAACTTCTGACAATATTCCGGAGGCTCGAATACTCTTGTTTTACATTTGAATGATATTTTTGGAGTCCCTGGCGTGTCGCGGGAGCAAAAAGAAACATCACGCATTGTTTCGTTCTCTTGCGGCTCAGCTGTATTTGCTTACGAGTCAAGAGAGATTGGCTGGTGGCAAAGTACTGAGATGAGTATCCGATCTCTGTATCTTTTCTCCGCAGAATGAACGCGCTCGATATACTATTCCCGAATTCCTATTGCCCCATGAATCATCGATACCCGTGGTACGACAAGAAGACTCCGATATAGAAGACGAATACGAGGATGATACTACTCAAGGTAAGAGGCAGCGCTATGGGAGGAGAGGTAGGGGGATTTGAGGGGTTCTTTTCTCAAATTCCTCACCCCATAAATTTCAGGGAGAATGGGTCCAAGGGACGGCGCAAAGATTTCTGGGATCATTGCTCTGAATGACTTGTACCCATTCTCCTGCAGTGTACGTCGCCAAACTTGAAACTCGAAACTGGCTTATATAATTTTCTTGAATCAAAATAGTCTCTCCATATGGAAGAAAAATATAAACCGGACCGCAATTGTTTTGTTTCTGCAACTGTCATCATTTTTTTTCCCTCTGAGAGACGAATTAAAAATGTTTTTATCGCTTGTATTCTTACATACGAGCAAAGATGGCGGGCGTTGTAATAAAGTCAATTTGAGAATAGATTATTATTTTTTACTTTTTTTTTCTCTTTATAGGAACGAGTGGTTCACGCACTCCAGATGATGACCTTGATCCATCTCGGCGAATAAGTTCGCCGCGCTCTTCAAACGAAAATTTAGCCGTCGACGACAAAGCTAACGTGCCTACTGATTTGGTGGACTTGATGTCTCGGAGATCGTCGTCACATTCTGTCGTGCC
Source organism: Porites cylindrica (assembly GCA_964035525.1). NCBI lineage: Eukaryota > Metazoa > Cnidaria > Anthozoa > Scleractinia > Poritidae > Porites > Porites cylindrica. The sequence continues at coordinate 20,918,349 of OZ037788.1, forward strand.
GAGCGTCATTTCGGACTTCCCTGATTCTGATTCGTTGTTACCAGATCTGTCCGATACGGTTAAACCGGGCAAAGTGGATAATTCGGAAAGCATCGGAAAGCCCGACAAAGACCCGAGACTTGCTGATATTCAGTCCGAGTCTCCAGATTCTCGAGTTCGTACATTTTCGGGCGATGCTGACGCCGCGCGACCTCGTCCTAGAACGTTGGGATTATTGAAAAGAAATTCAGATCTACCTGGTCGTGTTCAACGCGTCGATGTTTTGGATACAGGTTTTTTCCCAATAGGTATGAAGTCTTCTTTAAGCGATACGAATCTCAATAAAGACCCGTATGCTATCGAGGAGGAAGTACCCTTCGTGCTGGCTTCAAAAGACGTGGACTCTTCTGTTAGCCCTGACGATAGTTTATTAACTGACGATCTTGTTTCGTTCGAAAAAGGCAGTATAAGCGACGAGGAAAGGGAAACGGTTGAGGACGATGCTGCTATAACACGTATTGACATTTCTGAAGTACCTCCACCCGCAGAAGATGGGGTTGACCACAAAGATACTCTTTTTGAAGAGACACATACTCCTATACAATCTCCGTTAATAGAATCAACGATAAATACGCTGTCTCCCAGAAAGCAACGACCTCCACCAGTTTCGGTAAAACCTGCACGATCTCCTACGATAGAAAAGAGAGACTTTGCACCATCGGAAAGTCCATCGCCCGAAGACGCGCCGAAGGTGGGATCACGTGAGCTTATCGTACCTGTTATGACTGCACTACAGGAGCGGAGAGCGTCCACTCCGGATTGCTCCACGTCACAATCTTCGACAGATACTAAAGTCCCGGATAGAGCTGAATCCCCGAGTGCAGAAAAGGTGGGCGGAAGTGACGAGAAAAGATCTGAAGCCAAACCCATGACTAGGTCAGCTTATACTACACGGATCTCTGTTAGAGATCGCCTCCAGCAATACGAGAATAACCGTCCCGGAAAAGTCGACTCTGGTCGGAAACAGTCGACGTCCGAACTTTTTAACCCGAATCCAGTGTCTTCTCGGAAGGAAATGTTCGAGCAGAAGGAACGAGGGCTTTATAAACGTGTTGGCGATATGGGAGTGAGAAAACCGAGAAGTGATTCTGGTAGTGGCTCTGGCTCTTCCAGCGGCAGCCCTAAGTTGTCGAGGAAATTGTTGAATAACAGTGACGATAAAAGCAGCACTTTCGGTGCGAAAAGTCCGCTCAGCGGTAGCCCCAAGTTACCAAGGAGACGGTTGAATGACAACATGGATGGAAACAGTGCGGAGAAAACAAAACCAGTTGAACAGGAAAAACAAGCTGAGCCTCGGCGCCGTGAAAGAAGAGATCAGTCAGGTAAATCTGATCATCCACGAAGCTTGGTTCCAGACAGTCTTGAGAAAAGAGACGCTCTGAAACTCGATTTACATGATGGCGAAAAGGAGACTTTGTCTCCGAGAGAAATAGATATTCCTCTTGATCATGAAGAAATGAATGATAGGCACAGACCACGAAAAAGCCCGAACTCGAGCCCGAGAAGCAGTCGGACGAATGTCGGCCGTTCTCCTTTTCCCGATGTTAGCAACGATGAAGAACGAGAGCCACAGTTCGTATGATCGTTACTTCGTCGACGTTGTTGTTTCTGTGTAAGTGGCATTGGAAGGAGCTTTGTCAGTAAACTTGATATAACTTAAAAAACTAGTAACTTAACTAGAACTTGATAACTCGTCGCGTCTTGCCAAAAAATAGCGCGAAGATACAAAAATTATTAAAGTTAAAATTGTACAAAAAGTCAGAGGGTCTAATCGGAAGGTAAAGGTCGAGTGTTGTTGTTTTCGAAAGTCGAGTTTGGACAAAGCTGAGAGCTCATTGTGTTAAAGTGATGGCTTACTTGAGTCTTTTTTGCTTGTTTGATTCTTCTTCGTATTCCTAGCTACCTCGCTTATTTCATATGGCTAAGCAATTAACTGTGAGACAGTATCAGACATATTTACATATTTATTTACTCTTAACAGACATTAGCCGTCTTCTTTTTAGTGAAAGAAACACTGTCACTCATGGATTGGCTAAATGGTCTCACGCCACTTTTTTAACCGATGAGGAGTAAGACCGTAAACAGATCGGGACTTGTTCGCGCGCATGTTTCCCGCGTTTTGGTCTGTTTCGTGCACTTCAAGTTCGTTTTGACCATCAGAATGTCTGACTTTACTCTGACTGGCTGAAGGATTAAATTCCGTTGTTTTTCTTTCGACTTTCGAAACTTAACAAAAAGAGCAATTTTTCATTTACGTGTGGAAAAAACAAAGTTATTGCTCTGGCAAATAACAAAAAAAATGAACGAATTTAAATTAGTCGTTTGCAAACCCGTGTTAGCAAGTTTGGGGTCAGGTTAATAAAACTTTTACAAGTGTAATTTACAAGGATAGCTATTGTTTTCAGACTCTAAAACAATGGCTACACTTGTAAGTTACCCTTAAATTGACCCCTGATTTGTCAAAAAGTGGCGCGAGATTTTGAGCCAATCACAAAGCTAAGCGATGCAAAAACAGGACGGCCGCGAAATGTCTGTAGCCACATTCGAAACTCTTAACATATAACCACTGATATCAGTCTTCTTAAATTTGCTTTGAAAAGAAACAGAAAATCTCCGCGAAAGGAGCCGTCGCCTTAAATATATTTTTTTATACAGACATGGTCAGAAGTTTGGTCTATTTTTGAATGGAATTATCAGATTTATATATAAAACTCAAAAGAGAGCTGGATAATAGAGTTGATGAGATGATGTGCTTGGAAAAGATTATATCGTAGTAGAAGAGATAAATTCCTTTCTGTAGATCCGAGTCTGTGATCTCGCGAATAAGCTGTCTTTAGCTTGAAGTGTAGGCTATGCAAATCTCTGCCGAGATTGGGATTCCAGTTTTAACCAAGTGAAGAAAGAACTAAGGCTATTGCTCTTTTCTGCATACCTCACAAAACTCTTCTTCAAAGAGCGAAACGTTTTATTGTATTGAATGGTTGGGTAGAAATAATTTTAGAGTTCTTTTTTGCATACTTCATCTCAAGCTATTTACTAGTTATCCGCGAGGTCATGAATATATTACTCTTTGCCTCTTATAACAGAACCCACTAAAGAGTATATTTTTTTAAACGTTTTTCGGCTGTATGTCTCAAACGACTCAGGCGTTTCAAAAACCAGTAAAGAGTAACCTCAATTGAGTCACTTTGTGTCCTGAAATAGTTACTGTATCTTCTCCCAAAGGCCTTCCTTATTCTTGGACCAACCGCAGTCTTCGAATAGAGCACTGCTGGAATATTAATCAGTGCCGCCCTCCGCCAAGCGCCCCCGCCACTCAACAAGATTGAGGTTTCTTTTCTTTCGGGCCCGCAATAACTTTCTCGTTTAGTAAGGTGAAGAAACTGTAGATCCAATTCCTGCAAGAATGTCTCAAGGCAAAGAAAAGTTGTCGGAAGCCCAATGCTTGGCCTGTGTAAAGCCGTCCCCTTACCCTCAAACTAAGTCGGGAAGAAAGACTTTTTATTTGAGTAGATGGGGTGGTTGTTCACAGGTTACCCAGTACTCTAAACCTTTGAAATCCAGGGTACCCAGCTTATTACTTTTATGTAAAAACCAAGGTCATCCAAGAGAAAAGGTGGCCAAGTGGTAACCCAGCATTTCAAAAGCACAGCCCTGCTGACCACCCGCGCGACGACTGGCTCCTTATGACGTCATTTCAGGAATTCCATTTAACGTTCGTGCATTGGTTGTTTTTATTGCGCTTTCGATGGATCAAAACGTCCTCTTTTACTTTAAAAAGTAACAAATGAAATTGAAAGGATGCTCAAATGGCAAAAGCTTTGGCATTGTTGCAATTTGCTTGTTAAGAAGTAATAAATGTGCCAACTCCGAACTACTATGAACCTTTCAGGGGGCCTGGGGCAAACTCTGACCAGAAAACATGGATAATCTAGGAGCTCTGAAAGGCGATTTTAGGGTGTTTTTCTGGTTTATATCTTCCCAAAATTAATTTGTTAGTTCGGAGAGACGAGATAAGTGCTTCGTGCTAGCTACCGACTCGTTGGTTAAAGTCGGGATCATGCAGAAGTCCCCAAATTTTTCAATAATTTTCTTCACTCTTCTGCTTGTAGTCCGCTTTTTCTCTCAAAATCTGTCTAGTTCTTATACCAGCCAGCGCGACGTCACAATAAGGAATAAGGACGAAGCCTCAGGCTTACGCCCTCGTTTATCGCGGCTCACGCGCATGGGTTACTCGTTGAGTAGTTTTGCAGGTGGATGCCCGTAGTCTAGGTATGAACTAAAAAATTACATGGCTTGAAAGATAGAGGAAGGGGTTACATTACAAATGTCAGCGAACCGTATCATCCTCTCACCTTACTGCGTCATTTGCTATCGCGAAAATTAAAGATATACGGTTAGAGTGATAATCAAAAACCCAAGGGCAGCTCCTTAATGAGTCCTAATGAAGACCAAATATTCAGGAGAGAAGTAATTGCACAAACAAGTAGAATCTTGACAATGCGGTAAATTTGAATAAAGGAGGAACTGAAAAAAAAAAAGAAAGTAGCTTGAAAATAAAAGGATGAGACTTATAAAAGACAGCTGTCACTTCTTGTAGAAGCCGGAAAAACCAAACCAATCAAAACCCAACGAAAATTACGAAAACAAAATGGAAACATCCCAAGAAGCAATGCGGGCTTCACCCGCCAAGTTCCCTCCAAGCATGCATCGCGCGTGGAGCCTGACCTTCGAGGAGTGAAATCTGCTGAGTTTCTGGCAGGGAAGAGTTTGCAGCACAATCTTCCATCATCTGTGCTTTTTCCATTCCATCCATTCAAAATGGACGTCGTGGAATATAGCATAGGAGTGAATAATCGCTTTGGTGCGTTAAATTTGGACGAAGAAGATCCAGAGGAATTCCTGCAAAAGCAGGAGAAGAAAGAGGAGTCTGCGAAGAAAGACAAGGCGAAGAAACAGGATAAGAAGGCTGTAAAGCAGCCCGCTAAAGATACGAAGTCGGCCACAAACAAGACAGACATTGTCAACGAGGAGTCCAAGAGGGAAGGTTTGTCGAAAATTATTTGTTCTCGTAACATCGAATGTACAAGTTGTACTGTGACGCCATCTCCTTGTCACATCCACATGTGAAAGTTTTCGTTGGAGTGTTTTCGACTTCTCTGCCCCCTTTTCTAATTTTTTCGAGTTTCCAAGGTTTGATATGCTTTCTTCTGTAGGTCATGTTATAGTCCCGTGGATTCTGTGTGCGTTAAGTTGTCTGTTAGTTTTGATGTCCTGTAGCGACGAAAATATCTAACAGTTTGCACACAACGCTCGCTTTAAAATTGCGAAATTTACTATGACCAGGTGAATGTAAATTAAAACCCCCAGGTGGAGTTTTTGTTGATGTTTTCGAGTACACCTTAACATGGAAGCTCGAAAGGAAATATATTTCGCTGTCTTCGTGGACATATAAACAGTTGCAACACGTGTTTATGGTTGTGTGGAGCGGCGATGGATCGTGTACATTATAAATAAGTTAAGGCTAATTCGGTTTGCTCTCATTCAGCTGGCTTTTCCGCGCAAGTAAACAGCGATAAATGCTCAATAGCTATCGTTACCTTGCAGAACGAAGCGAAAGCAGACGAGGTGGCCGTGGAAAAAATGATGTCAAGAGAGAAAACGAGAAAAATACTCGTATGACCAATGGTCCCAGCGAAAGACGAGATCGTGGTGAAAATGCGCCGAGAGAAAGGCGAGGTGGTGGTTTTGGAGGTGGTTTCCGTAGGAGAGAGGGATCGCAGGGAGACCCCGATTCCCCAGACAAGGAAGGAGCTGAAAGGGAAAGAGGTGGATTTGAAAGAGGAAGAGGTGGTCGAGGAATGCGAGGTGGTGGAGGACGAGGACGCGGTGGATTTGGCGGTCCGAGAGGTGGAGGAGGAGGATTTGGCGACCGTGGTGGAAGGAAGCGAGAATTTGAGAGAAGAAGTGGAAGTGATCGATCGTAAGTGCTCATTGTGTCTATTTCACCATTTACTTTGACAGTATCCTGTCTGTCGTAATTTTAATGTGTATTCTTGTTAAACCCTTCTCACAGGTTATTCACATGCGCTTTTTAAGTCACTTCTGAATTTAACACTCTTCATATTTAATATTCTGTTATTTTTAAACACTATGGATAGAGAATGTTTCTGATGTGCAGTCAAAGATGCGATATGCAGAAGGATTAGCAGCTAGAGAGAGAAACTATTTGAGCTTTGGTTTTTTAAACTGTCAAATAACAGTAGTAAATAATATTTTTGCTCATAACAGTGCATGAGAACATAAAACAAGCAGTCTGCAACTGTTTTACCGGTCAAATTTAATTTTGCCATTGTTTTTATGGTTTGCATTTAGACATGTCTGCATTTGTGGTTATTTGTTGACAAGATGTTGATAGATTTTAAAATTCGAATGAGCATGTTACCTAAGGTGTTGAGTGTTACTTGGAATTTAAAGCCATCTTGCCGGAATTAACAGTGTTATTAACTGGTTTTGTGTAAATGGGCTGAGAGTGTTTTGTAGAGACTGTTTATGAATCACTGTGCTCTGATTAATTTAAAATGTAAGTTATGCTAATCCAAGAGCCTAGATGTGCCAAGTGTTGGCGTATTTTATACTAAATTTTTACCACAATTCCAAAGAATCCAGTGTAACCGCTCAAATTGTTTGGTAATCAAACTTTATTGGTAAACGAACACAATTGAACCAAAAAATATGCATGAGAGTTTGACTGAGTTAGTTTTCCAAACTCAATCGAGCAACAGTTCTAAACCAACACTCAAAATAGATGAGGGTTTTGAAAAATCCTTTTAGTGTGTAAGAATCGGGAAAGCAGCAAGTAAGTCACTGGGAAATCAGCAAAGAACCAAAAAAGAATCAGATGAAATGAACAATAGATTGACTGTACAAATGAGGAGGAGTTCTGAACGTGCTGGTACATTATAATTGACAGTGACGTTACCTACAAGAGATGCTGCAAAGTTTAAAATGCTTCAACAAAGCATAACATTCACTCTGTGACTGAGTGGGTTGATTAAAGGATAAAGTTGTATGGCAATATAGCCGTGTTCTTCCCGCTCCAAAAAATACACTACACTGATCTGCTACAACCACTTCGGAATATACTCAGTCGTTAGAAAAAGGAAACATTCATCAAAACACATGCAATTTTCCTGTATAACGTCCCATTTTTAATCGAATGTATGCTAACTTCAACCATTGAACCTAATTGAACTCAATCAAAGTTTTATTGGGTTTGATTACTAAAACTTTTTTGTGAGCGTTCGATTTCTGAACTTAATCGAACCCAATCATCGATTAAGTTTGATTAATAAAACATTTGAGTGGTTATGCCTGGTGAGAATTCCTGCAGGGATTTATTTTGCGTCCAGGTTAGACCTGGAATATTTAAGCAGAATTTCAAATTCTCTCAGTCAATTTTTTTAAGGTGAAGGAATATGAATGGCAGTCTGTAGAAACATTTCTCTCTAAGATTTTGTGTATTCTTATTTTTTCTGTTTTTCTCCTTGTGTTCTATGATCACCATCTTGAATATAAACTTCTCTGGTGAATAAATAACTTGATTCTACTTCTAAGTTTCTTGTGAACAAATGGAAAGTAAAACGTTAGATCAGGAGTCACTTCTCCCTTGCACCCCTTCAACAGACCATTCCACAGTTTATTTTTTTATTTTTTTATTTTTTTCAACTTTTGACATGAACTAGCTAGCTAAAATCCCATTTATATGGCTAGAAATAGTGCGGTCCGTCAGAAGAATTGCCAAGTGCGAGAGTGGATTGTGTCGAAAACTGGCAGAGACATGGTGCTTAAGTCGAGGAATGTTTGCTGAGACTTTTGTATACTTGGGGTAAAGGGGGCAGGGGTTTAATTTTATGTCCCCCAGCAAGCATACAAAGGTCTGCAAAATCTCGCAACTTTTTCTAGCAGAGCTACATCTTTGCTCCTTTCTGACACTTCTCTCTTGAACTTGGCAAGGTTAAACTTTCCACTTACATATTCTTCAATGTACTTATGCAAGAGACTGCAAGAGTTCTTTACGTTTTTTTGTTATTTTAACTGTCAAGATTGAAGCCATTGTTTAACTATCCCTTTCCTCCATTTGACACATTTTTGTTTTGTAAAAGAAATATGTCCTCTTCTTGTGGTCTAGGGACCCCCGACTGGACAATAATTCAAGTCGCGGGGATAGAAGGTTGGACAAACATTCTAACTTTGCTCCTATTTAACTATAAAGTCATTCCTAGAAATTAAATCATGAGCTTTGTGTGTGTATTTTTTCTGCAAGCTGTGTTTTGCTGTGAAGTGTAAATCAGCCATCTTTAAATCTTTGTTAAATGCATGTAAAATTTTTATTGCAAGCTTTTGCTACTGGGAAATTAAGAACTTTTTTAACCGCCACTTTCCCACTCATCAATTTTGTCAACCAGTTTGCCATGAGTTACAGTTTATTTTTTAGTTGGAACCAACATTTTTAACCAAATGTTTTAGGACATAAAAGTAAACAAGCAAACTTATTTTTATGCAATGGATCACCCTTCTTACAGATAAATCTTTATTCTTAGGACATCTGATGCTCGTGAAAAATGGTGCCAAGTTTTTGTTTCTCTCGTGCTAATAATAGTAACATACATGTTAATTGTACCCTCAGAACTTCCTTTTTAATGAATGCTAATTCATGGCTAACAAACTGCACTCCACATAGTACTTAAATTGAAATACATATTTACAAGAATATTTTCCACGTTTGCTATTTAGTTGATAAAAGCTGGATGTCCCATCCATTCAAGACTGAAATATGAAGATTTTTGAATTACAATCCGAAGGAAAATTAATCCCTGTGATGTTTGTTGGTGTGGTTGTCTTACTAGTTGCCTACTTTAGTAGATGGTGAAGCCTTTTAGTTTGTTAGGCATAAGGTGCAAGCCAAAGCTATGTATTTTTCAGTAGCCATATTTATGATATCTTCTACTGAGTTACATCCTCTTATGTTTCAAGTAATCAACTTCATAGTTTCCCATGTTTTCTGACAGTTCTGTGAAGGCCCAAGATAAGCGTGAAGGAGGTGGCCAGTACAACTGGGGTAATCCTACAGAGGGGTAAGTTATAGTCTACTTTTATATTCTTCTTTTATTTCTTTCATTAAGTAATGACCTGGTTAAAGTGGAAAGCATTTTCGTTTGTTATGCATCAATGTGCTTTCCCCACATACGAATGTTCTCATTTTCACACAGAGAATGCATAAACTTAAAGAAAGGCCGTTTACGCAATAAAAAGTTTAAGACCCCATTTTGAAAGGGTGTTTTTTTGTGTGTTCAAAAATTTTGACCAATTGTAGGATTTTGCAAGCCAAGAAAGTTTACAATAATATTTTACATGTTCCCAACATAGAATTTCTGTGTTATTCAGACTGAGACGAGATTTTGTTATATGGAAGTTTGTTGGAAAAGGATCAATATATTATATATACAGCTATTTCGAGAAAGGTTGTCGGAAAATTGTGCATGCGACAGTCCGGAAAGGTAATATGGGATATGTGCAATACACAGTTCCTGACACTGTAGCTGTCGAACCTACTTTTGTTGCTTGCCTTTAGCATGCACAGACAAATGTCCATGGCCTCTCATGCCATTCTTTCAAATTTCTTTGAAAAACAGTGAAGTCAAAACCACCCTCAATACCTTTCGGGGTTGTCACATGCAGTTCATGTGACAACCTTTGTCAAAATAGCTGTATGCTGCTTTATGAAGTTTTCTTAACTTTTGTTGTTTAAGCCAGTCAGAAGTATAAGGCAGACAATTGTAAAGTTAGCACCTTTTTGCACTCCAAAATATTCAAAGCCGTTGTTGCTTTCCTTCTTATCTGGACCGTTACTTAATAAAACGGTTATTACTAACATTGTTTGTTTCTGATTGGATAAGGGCTGTGCAACAAAATTGTCCTGAAATGTAGAAGTTTCCAAAGGTGATGTTAACAACATGTACGATTCTTTAATCATGGAGAGCATTTTGTTTTATAATACTCTGTATTATCACATGAATCAAATTAATCCACAGAAAATAAAATTCCATGGAAGTATAGGTACCAAGACCTCCTAGGATTGTTGTTTGAAACCTAATCATCAGTCTTCAGTTCAAATTAAACCTTGTTCATAGTAATTTGGATTCCCAGATGATCTCCTATTCACAATGCCATCCAATAAATGGTTGTTGTTTTGTGATTTCAGTGAGGAGGCAGAGGTTTTTCCCCAGCCAGAGGTGGCTGACTGGGCTGAAGCATCTCCTGATCCTGATGCTGTCAAGGAATCTCAAGATGAGTAAGTTTTAATGCTGCTGATAATGTTTATTCAAATATGACTGATGTACTTTGGCCTGGATACCCTCACAGCTCTCAAGTGCTTGGTTTTGTTTACTAGAGACTGGTGTGAAATTTCACTATGCTTTGTTTTCGTGCTTCAATTTAACGTTTGATGACAAGTGCATAGTGTAACAGTATTCTGTACACAGAAGAAGGGTTGCACACCTGAAACTCTTGCTTCTTTAAAATATCAATTCAATCTGGAAAGCACAAATACGGTTGATTCTCTCTTAATGGACACTTCTCTATAATGCAGACACCTTAGTAGAGCAGACACCTAAAGTCGGTGCCTGTCTTTCTATACTTTCTTTGTTTGACTGTCTATAAGACACAAATCACTCTTAGATTAGCCTCTCACATAGGCATTTTAGGGGAGCTCATATTTGGTCCCTCCCCACCAACACCTGCTCAACAGAGAACAACGTTCCTTTCCCTAGCTCAGCCAATCACATTATACCTTCCAAATTCTGGAAGGTTGACCTTGTCAGCAAGGTAACCCGCCAATTACTCGATCTGCATGAAACACTGGGAATTTTTTACAACCTGTAGTAAATATTCCTCTCAAAGCGGCAAAAGTAAGATTTAGTCAGATTTTAGAATACTCTGTGCACTGAATAACTTTCGTAAAGAAAGAAAAGGAAGAAAATGGTAACTCTAGGGTCGCGAATTTACATAACCACGAGTTTATGAGTTGTGTTTAGCCTGTCAACACTTTATTTCAAAACAGTTGATTGGTCACTTACCATGCAAATAAAACAATGGGAAAGGTAGTTTGTTCTCAGTTGAGCAGGCGTTTGTGGGGAAGGACGAAATACGAGTTCCCCTAAAAACGTCTGCGTGGGAGGCTACTCTTAGATGGATACTATCCACTTGCCTCTAGAAGAGTGAGTAACAAGAGTGACCCTAAAAGACAGAGTGGACTGTAATTTCAAATGAGCTCTTGAGAGCTTGTAAGTGGCTCAGACTGGTTTTGTGTAAACTTGCATTTCTATGGATCAAGGTTATCCGAAGCTAAGGTCGTACCAGCTTCATGTAATCGTTCGTTCTTTGATTTGAATTGTTCCAGGTCCCATGGTGAAGATAAAGAGAATGAAGAAGTTAAAGAGGATGAACAACCCAAAGAAATGACTCTAGATGAGTGGAAAAAGCTCCAAGAAAATGAGCGAGCTAAAAGCACTTTTGAGATACGCAAAGCTGGTGAGGGGGAAAAGAAAGGCATGTGGAAAGACACGAAAGTCTTCAAGAGAGATGAAGAAGATGAGGAACAGTTTGCCGCCAGAAGAGTGAGTAACAAGTAATGTTGAGTTTGAATCAGGCCATGTCCACACTATGACAAAAAAAATAGAGTTTGGTGCGAAAAATTTGAATCTTTATTTTGTTATGACCAATTTTTTGTCTTTGCAGCCTTCCTTGCATCTGAGACACTAAAAATTTTTTCATATATCTTGAATGACAAAAAAATTGTAGACCAAATTTTCTCAACAGCATCTTTGAAGTTTGGTGACAGATGAGAAAATTTTGTTAGGTGAAAGAAGTCGTTTGCACAACAGATGGCTTCCTGTTGACAGATTTTTTGCAAAATGAACAATATTTTGTGTGCAGTGAAAAGGGTGGAAACCGCACCTGCTTAAAAGAATGAAGACCCATGGGTGACTAGGAAATCTGAGGTTTTTTTGTACAAATCTTATGCTGGGCACCCTGGATTTCACAGGTTCAGAGCACAGGGCCACCCTGTGTCCTGTTGGAGGCTACAACTGTTCAATTTTTCTTAGAGCACAGCCCTGAACTTGATTTACATTTTGCTCCTTTTAAGGTCATCGAGGAAAAAATCAAGACATCTGGCCGTGTAAAACAAATTGTTGAAATCCCAATGGAGTTCAGGGGCTCAACTGATACACGAAGGGGCGGCCGTGGTGGTAGGGGCGACAGAGGAGGCCGAGGTGGCCGTGGAAGAGGTCGCGGTGGATTTGGTGGTCGTGCAGACAGCGACAAAAGTGGGGATAATTTTGCCTTAAATAATGAAGAATTCCCAACTCTTGGGTAACAAGTTGCAAGCTGCAAAGCATACTGCGTTTAGAAAGACTTGATGCTGCATATATATTCAAGGAACCAGGATAAACAAATTTACATGGATTTTGAGAAAGACAATTTTTCCATGAATTGTTCAACAGTTGCGTGTACTGTACCTCTGTGTTAGCCGAGGAAAAGACCAGGCCATTTAAAAATAATGAACAAGGGTCAATGAATAATCGCACACGAAGAAGGGTGTGTCATAAGTTAGTATTTTTCGTCTAACATGTGTCTTATTTGTCCACTGCGGTGAAATGATTATTATGCTAAGTCAGGGATGGAGTTTAGTAATTTGACAGAGTTGCGGGTTTTAAAAGTAAGCAGTACAGGATACGTTTTTTTCAAGTAACAGGTAATTTTCTTTGTCTATAAATCTCTAATCTTGAAAGGCCATTATGAAAAAAAAAAGGAAATACAGAAAAATGATTTGTATTGAATGCTGTAATATTAACCGTCAAACTCCCCCGATTGGCTGCCATGTATATCAGTGTTTATAGGATAAGATTGTTTTAACACTTAATTCGTCAATATCCAAATACAAATTCTCCAGGTTGATCTCTGCATACATTTCCATAAAGAATTGGTTAAGAGAACGTGTTTGTAGATCAAAGTTCTGCCCATCAGGTGATCATGTCGTTAATTCTCACAGCGTTTTCTTTTGATAAATGTGTTGACACTGTTGGGAGAAAACTTACTTTGGTCACTCTTGGGACTAAAGAGTTAACATGGAGACGGTAACTTCTCGGTGATTGTTTTCTTTATAGTCATGATGCCTTTCCCAAAGGCACGAAAACCTGATATCTTCACACGTGAAAAAATCATGTTATTTTCACATGTGAAAAGATCACTGTTGCTATGGGTACGTAATAAATCGCGCCTTTCCCAGGGCTTACTCGTGAAATATTTACACTCGAAGAGAAATTTGGTATCTCCGCGCGGTCATGTAATATCCTCTATCTTTTCACTGCCCACGCCTATTACTTGTCACTCTCGCTCGTGCATCTGACAGCAAAATCCTGATGTTGAATACCGCACAAATGAAACCTTTTGGCAGAAATTTGCTGATAGTACTATTTGATTGTTTAGACTTTACAAAAGAAAGTTATTTTTTGTGGACTTTTTCACTTTTGTTACAAGGATACACAAGTTTAAAGTGCTGGTTGCAAATATAAAAAGTACTGCGGTATTTTCAGGAAAGGTTGATATCTCCCAAGTTTTACTGTATCCATTTTGTCAGCTTGATGACGATAAGCGAAGTGTTTTTCAAGTAGTGGTGTCTGTTTATCAATGGTCATTGTTCTTTATTTAATCACAGCTCATTTGCATTTATCATCTCTGTCATTTGGCCAAGGCTGAGAACCTTGCAAAGACAGTCTCCCTTGATTTTTTTGTTTCCTGTACAATATTGTTTACTTTCCAAAATAATCCCCAGCCCATTTTTATTCTCTGGTATTAACGATAAATTTTCCCAGGTTCATTAACCAGGGAAAAAAATAAAACAAACCAGAAAGCATGAAAGTGTTCATTGTTTGCTTATCATAGAAAATCGGGGTAAGTCCTATATACGAGCCTTTTCCTTTCATTAGGGTGTACATTTCCCTCTGATTCTTGAACTGGACCTCATCATCATGTTTTGTTCCTAAAGAGGGGGAAAAAATCCGCTTTGTACATTGCTTTAACACTGCATCACAATTGAAGCGCTTTGTACTTGGTTAATTGCGCTATCCTTGTGAAAGCTGCAATACGTTGCGAGCAGGCTGTTTAGGGAAGCGAGCCCTGAAGGAACGCGCGAGCTTGGAGCGGTCTTTCATTTTCCCTCCCCCCCTCTCTCTGGCACGTTTCCGTTGCGTGGCGGTCACGCGTGACTCGTTACGATATGCCCCCAAATGGAAAGCTCCTTCCTCAGGCTCTTAGCAAGCAAGCTATTGGCATCATCAGGAACAGAGTCGCAGACTTCTCTTTGCCTAGACTCAGCGGTTCAACCTCATTGTAAATTTAAGGGAGTACCTCCCAAGGTTAATAAAAAATTACAACTTGTACGGAAGTGTCAATCAAGCTTGTCACTGAGTTTTCCCTTATTACATCTAAACTAATTAAGTTCCTTGGTGTATTTGCTTATATCCAGTTAGGCAGATATTTGTTTTCCTTTAAATTAAAAGTCGGACGTAAAAACATTCGTGATAAAACTACTCCTGACGAAGACTGCTTTTTGCATAATGGATGAAAACCTGCGGGTATCCTTTTAATTGTAATGTTTGTAGATTAACTTCGTAAGTTATTTTTCGAATCGAAAGTGCAAGACTGCAAACCTCGAAATTCAGAGGAGGAGCGTTGCGTGACCGCACTAAAAACGGTAGCGCAGCAGTCTAAAAACCCCCGTCATAATTGTTTTCAAGGCAAAGGACTGTTGGATCATTCATTACAGTCAGAAAATGGACTGTCACAGTGATAGTAAAGTGTGGTGGAACAATGGCACAATGCAGCAGTGATAGTAACGTGTGGTAGAACAGTGTAACGGTGACAGTAAAGTGTCGTGGAACAGTGGCACAGTGTAACAGTGACAGTAAAGTGTGGTGGCACAGTGTAACGGTGATAGTAAAGTGTGGTAGAACAGTGTAACAGTGACAGTAAAGTGTCGTGGAACAGTGGCACAGTGTAACAGTGACAGTAAAGTGTGGTGGCACAGTGTAACGGTGATAGTAAAGTGTGGTAGAACAGTGTAACGGTGGCAGTAAAGTGTAGTGGAACAGTGTAACAGTGACAATAAAGTGTGGTGGCACAGTGTAACAGTGATAGTAAAGTGTGGTAGAACAGTGTAACGGTGGCAGTAAAGTGTAGTGGAACAGTGGCACAGTGTAACAGTGACAAAGTGTGGTGGCACAGTGTAACAGTGATAGTAAAGTGTGGTAGAACAAAACAGTGTAACGATGACAGCTAAGTGTGGTGGAACAGTGACAGCAATGTGTGGTAGAACAGTGTAACAGTGACAGTAAAGTGTGGTGGAACAGTGGCATAGTGTAACAGTGATAGTAAAGTGTGGTGGAACAGTGGCATAGTGTAACAGTGATAGTAAAGTGTGGTGGAACAGTGTAACAGTGACAGTAAAGTGAGGTGGAACAGTGACATAGTGTAACAGTGACAGTAAAGTGTGGTGGAACAGTGGCACAGAGTAACAGTGATAGTAAAGTGTGGTGGAACAGTGACACAGTGTAACAGTGACAGTAAAGTGAGGTGGAACAGTGACACAGTGTAACAGTGACAGTAAAGTGTGGTGGAACAGTGGCACAGAGTAACAGTGATAGTAAAGTGTGGTGGAACAGTGACACAGTGGAACATTGACAGTAAAGTGTGGTGGCACAGAGTAACAGTGACAGTAAAGTGTGGTGGAACAGTGGCACAGAGTAACAGTGATAGTAAAGTGTGGTGGAACAGTGACACAGTGGAACATTGACAGTAAAGTGTGGTGGCACAGAGTAACAGTGACAGTAAAGTGTGGTGGAACAGTGACACAGTGTAACAGTGACAGTAAAGTGTGGTGAAACAGTGGCACAGATAGAGTAACAGTGATAGTAAAGTGTGGTGGAACAGTGACACAGTGGAACATTGACAGTAAAGTGTGGTGGAACAGTGGCACAGAGTAACAGTGACAGTAAAGTGAGGTGGAACAGTGACACAGTGTAACAGTGACAGTAAAGTATGATGGAACAGTGTCAACGTGATTAGATAGTGAAGTGGAACAGTATCACGGTGATAGTAAAGTGTGGTGGAACAGTGCTACTATTCATGGTGGATTTTAAGGTAAAGATAAACATTAACAAATTGATGATTCCGGTTTACCAAACTTGGCGAATCCCTGTTCTCGGGTATCAGTCAAATCTCATAGCCCGTATCCCGATAAGATTTCCCGAGTCCCGCACTGTTTTTTGGTCTAATCCCGGAGACCTGATTCATGTACTCAGTACTGTTTTGTGTCGCTCTGAGAGTGTTATCATCCCCCTCCATCTGCATATACTGTAGATTCTTCATGGCATACCTGCGAAACCCTGTGTCGAAATGCTGCTAACTAAATTTTAAATCTTTTTCTTCCTAATTTAATGTTAGCGTAACAACTGCACATAGTTTCTGCTGACTAATAAATGTAGATGTAGATGTAGATACACGTCCCAACCTCATTCAGTTACCGGCACTTCGCCAATTTCTTTGTTGTCGTGAAAACCGGCCGGAAAGTGAAGAAAATGACGTCATTATTCGTTTTGTATTGATCCAAGCATTCTGCTCTCCGAAGCAGAAGTTTTGGAATATATTATACTTTAATTTCGGGATTGGAAAAATAGGTCAGTCGGACCGATACTTCGGATTATTCTGTGTATTCCAATTCCTATTTGAGAATAAGGTCAATGGAGCGCTCCCTGAAAAGATACATTCCCAACAAAGCATATATTGTAACAACTGGTAGCTTCCATATCGCATCAGGGGCTTGTAATCGGGCGCAAGTAAGGGTGCGCGAGTTTGGTTCGAGGACAAGTAAAATATATATATATATATTTTTTGCACTTCAGTACAATTTTCTGTTAAGGTCATTTGTCGTTGTTGAAAACTGACAACCCCGGGATTGTCATTTTAACATTCAAGGGCCTTAGGGCCTGTTTACATGGAGTTGGGGACCCCGGTCTAGTGGTTTCTTTTGTTTTCACGCTCTGGGGGACACAAAACAAAAGAAACTTACCCCACTCCATGTAAACAGGGTCTAACAGTGTGAAAAGCAGAAGCAAAGATTGACAAAAAATTGATTACCAAATTCTTGGCATGAAAGAGTTGAATAAACCTGAAAAAATGGCTTTGGTAAAACCAGCAACAAATTAAAATTTTGGCAAATAAAGCAACCCCCCGCCTTAGGGAGACAAATTAGTCTTTGTTAATAAACACTTCATGACATAAAACAACATATAATTTTTTGGTAATTATGGCAAAAAGGAGACTGAACTGTTAATTGTTGTTCACTCTCAGGTATCCGGCATCTCGCCGTAAAATTTGGGCAATTATTTTTTGTAGTTTATAGTTTGTTTATGATCGAGCTTTTCAGTCTTTTTCCAGACTGAAGTTTGAACATCCTGCGCGATCGAGCGCGATCTAGTGTCGTTACGAAGTGATAAATATGTGAAATAGCTATTAAAAGCACATAACCTAGCATCAAATTGATTGCCTGGAAAAGTTCCAAATAAAGTAAATTTCAGTTTATAGCTGAAGTTTCTTACATTTGAATAGCCATGACAGACTTGGAGTGATATCAGTCACTTTTTCTTTCCTCTTTCCGCCGTTTCCCGCTACTTTACACCATCTGAACACCCGTAACAGGCTAAGGTTGTTCTAGGTAAGTTGTAAAATGAAATGTTTACCGACAACTCATTGAGTAACGAAAGCACTAGAACGAGCCAAAGGGCAGGTACAAGATCATCAAAATTTGTAATTTTCTTGTGCGATGCTCCTTTTTTTTGACATCAGGACGCCGTGCGCTTGCTTGCGTCATGTTTACATCGCGTGAATTGTTATAAAGCACATGCAACAGAAGCGAGGTTCGTGCTTCGTTTAACAATTCGCCAGAGTTTTCCGTAAATTTGCGAATGCCGATTTTAAAAATCAGGCACGGGTATTAAGTTGTTGTTTCTCTCTCGGTAATATAAAATATAATACAAAATATACAAGGTCTCGGCAATCCGGCATTGCGTTGCGTAATGTTCAAAATCTAACGATCAGTCGCGAGAAGCAGACGAATTTTCCGACTTTATAAAACACGAGATGTATTAAAGTGTTTTAGACAGTTGAATTAAGTTGTTCGAGGAAAGTAACACTTATTGTATCCATGACAGGGGTGTTCCAAATGACTTACTTACTTACTTACTTAAAAGCATCCGAGAAAAACGGTGACATGACGAAATTCTTCCATGACAGGCGTTTCAATTTTTGACAAATTAGTGAGTTATGCTCCGTAGAAGTCGTCACTCGCAATGAATCGTCTCTGCCGGTGTTTTTCGGGTCAAAAGTTTCGTGTATTTCATTGCAGAGAAAGTTTTTAACTACAATTGGAGGACGTAAACGAAGAATTCATCCGAGAGAAATCGAGATACTTTTTTATCAGTGCTTAGAAGCCTATAGAAGAAATAGGTGACAATTCAAAATTAGCATAAATTCGTCTTTTTCCGTTCAGATACGATTGTCCGTCACTGAGCGAAAATGTTTCTTAGATTTTTCGAGAGGGAGAAAGAAACGAGGTGAAAATGAACGAGGGGATTGGTCAGGCACAAGATAAGAAAAAAGAGAGAAGGGTGGCTCGTCGCGTTTGCTAAGAATCCAGCTCTGAGAGTGAGAGTAAAGGCTGAAAATGCTTCCTCTTTTTTGACATGCGCAGCCGGTCTGATTTTTAGTATCATGCGTGCCTTTCTAGACCTTGTCTTCTGTTAACTTATACAGTGGAACCGAAGGCTCTCAAACTATATGAGAAACGTTTTCTCTAAAATTAACCTGCTTTGTACGGACACTGGTTAATACGGACAACGGACACTTTCCTGTGTCCTGACTCATAAAGTCTCATATATCGTCAACCTCGCTTTACGGACACTGGTTACTGTCTGTTTTCATTGTCCCAATCATGTGCTAAATGTAGACATTGTACTCAGTTAAATTGATGACAGATTTCTACTAGCTAACAGTGATTTTATTACTTAAAAACAGTCGCAAAATAGCGTTACTGTATTTTTGAAGTCCGTCTTTCTTCCCTTGTTTGACGGATTGTGTATACTGAAGCCTTTAACCGGCAAAGTTTTCTTCCTCCTTCTAACTACACAAGTTTGACGTGACTTCCCTGTATTTAAGCTGGAGTCCTTGGTCCGACTGTTCTTCCTCTTTGTGTGGCATGTCTCCTTCCACTGTAACGAGTTAGTTCTGATAGTAAAGCTAGCTTAAGCTAACGTGGTCATATCTTTGCTTCTTATATACTTTGTCAATTTTAATTTTGTTCCCTCGCTTCGGGAATAAAGTAGCCTAGTCGAAGCCTAGCCTGCGTAGGTGTTACTGTAATGGACAGTTACGTAAGCTTTCCAGTCCATTAATTACGTCCAAAACGGCTATGTCATGCTGATAAACCTAAATACCCAAATCACGGGGTAGAGACTATTTTTCGAAACTTCGTGTGCATATTAATGGAAACAACAACTCACCACATGGTAAGTTTCATCAATTTTTATTTTCTAGCAAATTTCCAGACCTAAACTTCGCCCCATACTTGAAGCCCGTACTTGACACAAACAGGGAGCCTGCGTTACCTGTGCCCAAATAAACCCGAAATAGCTCAGGGGCACCCAATGTCAATTTTCGTATCTGTTCGGAAGACGATTTGAGATCTAGAATTTTCGGAACATTTGTTGTAAAATTCCTTGCTTGCCTGCCTCTCCTAGGATTTTCGAACGTCTAAAGAATGCTAAAATTGCCCATTTTTAACGGATGCTTACCCCAAAAAGGTCACCTAGAATTTTCGGGAGTTTTTTTTGTGGCTGAAATTTTCGAAAATGTTAGTTTTGATCCCTACAAGTTTCGGATCACTAGACTTTCAGCTAGGAAATCCGAACAGATAACAAAAAATTAGGGGATAAAAATATGCCTATATCTACCGTTTAAATACTAAAATACGTTTAAAAATACAATGTTTAAGTGGTTTTGAACTATATTCTCGTTGGGTGCCCCTGATAGCTGTTCCCATGCATGGCACAGACCGGCTGATGTGGCTTTGCCTATGTGGGTATGCGTAACATTCAGTCAAATCATTTTAAATAAGTCATTAATTAAACTGTCACTTATATGTTACTTGATTTATAGGGGGCTCTGATCGAGTAATATTTTCCTGTTTTTCCTGTAACGTGTCGCTCGTTTCACCGCCTTTCTATTTTCCCGAGATGAGAGAAGTAACATCGCGCGTACGTTAATCAAAATAATAATAATAATAATAATAATAATAATAATAATGATAATAAAAATATTAACAATGATAATAACTAATACTAACAAATATAACAACAACAATAACTTTATTTACCCACACTAACTTATCAGGACTTAAAAAGTAAGATAAAATATATAGAGGATATGACACGGTGGCGCGAAGATATGAATTTTATTTTCGAGTGGCAAAACAATATTTTACGAACAAGCGCAGCGAGTGAGTAAAATATTGTCTTTGCCACGAGAAAATAAAATTCATATCTTCAAGCCGCCGTGTAATGTTCTTTTTATTATATAGACAAAAAGACATCGATAAAATAATAGAGGGAAATTACCGAAATTACGTCATCGATGAACTCACGTGTGAGATTATGGAAAATAAACCACTCGGTTGCCGGATGTAGTTTTTATGAATTTTACGAGTGGTATATTTTCCCGTAAAACACTCGTGTCTATATAATAAATATAGATATTACAATAATGCTCTGACCTTATGTAGCTACTTTGTGTTTTGTGCACATATCATGATGACCCGCAAGCGTTTGAAACGTGCACGACGGTCATCTGAATTGACCGATTGCGCGATATAAAACAAAGGAAGTGTCGACAACATAGTTCAGGACCGAAGATCGGGAACCATAAGAAATCCCTGGAACTTATTATTCGCACGTCATCGTGTGTTCATCTCGCTAACTCATATGACATTTTATTCCGACAGGAGCAATTAAAACAATCAAAATACCGTAGAATTCCGAAAATAAGCCCCGGGGCTTATGTTTTTCAAAGGCCCTTTTTGAGGGGCTTATTTTTGGAGGGGCTTATGTTCGGAGGGGCTTATCTACGGAGGGAAATTTGCGTTTCAAAATCGATTGGGCTAGCCTTATAAATAGAAGGAAATTTACCGTTTTTGCCTTGTTTTACTTTGTATTTGAGGGCAATTTCCAAGTACAAGGGGCTATATTTGGAGGGGCGATTTAACGGAGGGTTTTTTGCGTTACGAGTTTGGGGGGCTTATATTGGAGGGGCTTATTTTCGGAATTTTACGGTATGCTTTGTCTGCTCTAACGATAACCGAAACCTCCGTAAATACATCATCGATTTTATTGTAAAAATTACAAATGTCTTTTCAAACAGAGCAACTTCAGAACACTCGGTCACTTTACTCAAATTTATTTACATTGTGTGGGCCACGCCGAAACGTTTCTTTCTAACTGCGACGTGAAATAATCAAACTAAAACCAAACCAAAGTCTCTCCAGGTGATTAAAAGCAAAAGGCCGCCAGCGAGAAGAACGCGAGACCAAAAAAATATTGTTTTCGAAATGTAACCGCATTAGCAGAGATTCTCAGTGAACGGATTGCAACAGTTTTTTTCTAAATAAATATCAAAAAGAAAAAGAAAAGCCTTTTTCCGAATAACCGGTTACGTACACTGTGCTTTCCAGTTTCCAGGACGTACTAAAAGTGCCGGAAATGGGAATTTTGCTACGCGTGTTTTATTTGTAACGAAAAAACAAATCTTTTACCAATAAATGCCGAAAAATATAACTGGCGGAGGGTCTCCTACAAGAAAATCACCTATTACAAAACACTCTTAAGACAGACATATAGCTTTCATAGCTTGTATACCCCTTGGTTTTCCAGTTATTGCGCAAGTGATTTCATAACATCTTGGTATCTAACTGTGTCTGTTGCATGATAAAACTCGCACTTACGAGTTTAGAACACAATAACATTACAATAACACTCGCTTACTCAAACTAAAAGATACTAACCTTTAAATTTTTACTTGGTGCGCAAGTGATTTCATAGTGCCGTGGTGTCTGATTCACAGAATCACGGGCGTGCCACCTAGTGTTTCTGTTGCTTTAAAAATTGCACTTAGGAGTTTAGATCACCATGGCATTACAATAACACTCGCTTACTCGAGCTAAAACATATCAGACATATTAACCATTAATTTTCTTCTGTGCGCAAGTGATTTCATAATACCGTGGTGTCTAACTCACAGAATCACGGGCGTGCCACCTAGTGTTTCTGTTGCTTTAAAAATTGCACTTAGGAGTTTAGATCACCATGGCATTACAATAACACTCGCTTACTCGAGCTAAAACATATCAGACATATTAACCATTAATTTTCTTCTGTGCGCAAGTGATTTCATAATACCGTGGTGTCTAACTCACAGAATCACGGGCGTACCACCTAGTGTTTCTGTTGCTTTAAAAATTGCACTTAGGAGTTTAGATCACCATGGCATTACAATAACACTCGCTTACTCGAGCTAAAACATATCAGACATATTAACCCTTAATTTTCTTCTGTGCGCAAGTGATTTCATAATACCGTGGTGTCTAACTCACAGAATCACGGGCGTGCCACCTAGTGTTTCTGTTGCTTTAAAAATTGCACTTAGGAGTTTAGAACACCATGGCATTACAATAACAGTCGCTTACTCGAGCTAAAACATATCAGACATATTAACCATTAATTTTCTTCTGTGCGCAAGTGATTTCATCTTCCTTCAATACATAGCTTTTTCTTGACTGGATAACGAGTTAAATAGCGGCAGCGGCGAGATTTGGTAATTTTTGGCGGGCTTTGGGCACGTTTTCGCGGGATGACGATTTCACTATTCGACCGAATCCATTTGATCTCTTGGTCTTTGTGTTTTCTGCCTCTACTATGGCATCTTTAGGAATTTAGGCCGAGTTACTGCTAACAATAGTATTTCCTCAAATCCGTCATTAAATAACGGAAATTTTTTTTATGTAGCCCGTTTGCACACGCTTTACATCATTGACAGCAGTCATGCATAATAGTCACCAAACAAATGCAGTCGGATTAGAAGATCTAAGGTTTTCTACATCAAAATGCCTACCAGACTGCCGATGAATATTACCACTTACACGTTTATCGTAATATCGTTAGGCTCAGAAACATTTTCAAGGCATAGGAAGACCGTCTTCTTCTCCTAATGTCATCTGAACCTACCCACACGCACACACCGTCCTTTACGATCATCTCAAAAATGCAAAGCTGGCTTTATTCGATCAGAGTTCAAATTATAATGTCACACTTCTTCCATATAAAGAAAAAGTCAATTATTATTTCCATTGTTTTGGTTAAATTTTTAACTATAGTGCGTTGAATGTAAAAGATTCCATCAGAGAGAGGCCATAAAAGTACGAGAATGAACGCACCAGCGCGTGCATGAAGCGATTCACTGCAGAAACTGCAGTTTAGCCCCGAGAGTTTAGCAAACTCAGGCCAAAAATTTGGTTAAATCTGCACACACAAAGCCTGGGAGATCAATGATTGCAATTTGCTTTGGCATCTACCTTTCCTTTACGATGAGTAGTATGCTGTGTGTTCACGGACTGAGGGTTATACATAATCTATACCTGCCAACTCTCACGCCTTAGGCGTGAGTCTCACGCCTGCGGGTTGAAAACTTCGATCTCACGCCGGCTCACGCCTGCGGGCCAATTTCTCACGCCTGATTGAAAAATGTGAGTTGTTGCCGTCCTGCTTGACACAATTTCCAAAAATACGTTAACTCAGACCCATGTAAGGAACGAAAACCATGTGTAAAATGAATAAATGGCAATACCTTCCTCGCGATCTCTGATTTTTGAAGTGAAAAGCACTGGGAGCGAGCTCGCCTTTGGCAGACTTCGGCAGACTTCGGACGTCTTCGGAAGACTTCGGACTTCTTCGGGAATCTTCAGAAATGATCGTGTCGTCTTCAAAAATCCCAGCACTCTCAGGATAAAAATCTCAGGGGCACCCAACGACAATTTTCGGAAAAATATCTGTTCGGAAGACGATTTGAGAGCTAGAATTTTCGGAACATTTGTTGTGAAATTTCGTGCTTGCCTGCTTCTCCTAGGATTTTCGAACATCTAAAATATGGTATAATTGCCTATTTTTAACGGATTTTTACTCTAAAAAGGTCACCTAGAATTTTCGGGAGCCTTTTTTCTGGCTGAAATTTTCGAAAAGGTGAGTTTTGATCCCTATAATTTTCGGATCACTAGACTTTCAACTAAGAAATCCGAACAGATGAAACATTTTTAGGGGATAAAAATATGCCTATATCTACTGTTTAAATACTAAAATACCTTTACCAATGCTATGTTTTAGTGGTTTTGAACTATATTCTCGTTGGGTGCCCCTGAAATCTCACGCTTATATCTCAGAAAAAGTTGGCAGGTATAATAATCAACACTGATTTTGAACCAACGCTTTTATCTAGCAACCTTCGCCCGATTCTATTTAAATTCTGCGACCTTCAATACATTCAATACAATATGGAACTACGATACATTTTAATACTGGCAGAGACCAGAAAGACAACGCTTGAGTCGTAGGCTATGCGCGATTATTCTGGATAACTCGTGAGCTGAGAACGCAAATCTCAGGTACACGGTATGTTAAATTGAAATCTCTTCTCTTATTACTCTATCGCCAGATGCCGCCTTAATCTTGTTAAAAAATGTATTACTGACCACTGATGGTTGGATCAAACGGTGAAGAAATTGCTCTTCGCAGTAGGAGGTTTATTGCTTGTCACTCAAAACTTAGTATCCTTAACAACGCCGGCGTCATGTGGTGTGCAAAAGAAAGTCGTATACGGGTCCTCATGAAAGTGCATATCAACCCCAAATTAGTTTTTCACTAGAATAAAAATAGAAAAGTTGTAATAAACAATGCCGCAGTTTTTTTTTTCGATTTTTGAATTTTTCACAGATTTTTAAAAATGCAGAATTTATATCTTAGGCCGTGACAGTTTTGGCCATATGCAAGAGAGAATATAGGCGAGTGACATATTTAGCGCCTTTGCAGTGACGGCAAAGAAATGTACAAAAATGCGTGATGCAAGTGCTAAGTTGTTGTTTTGCTAGCGGGGAGAAGCTAAGAAAAATGCCTCAAGGTATGTAACTCGATCTACTCGGCCTTCTGACCAAAATCGGCGAAAAAGTCAAATTTAGTGCTTTTTAACCAAGCATGGAGACCGCTGGTTTCATCTGATTCACCCAAATCATACCTCATTTTAAAACTTACAGCTGGTGGAATTTGTCAATTTTTTGTGATATGCACTTTAAAGAAACGAAATATGTCTACCATGCCGAGTGAATAATCAGTGTGTGTAGAAACGAGGTTCGTGCAAAACGTGTCAAAGTGCGCGTCCTATATCCTTGCACACGACAGCGTGGAACTGAAAATCTCATGACCTGGACTCTAAAGATAGGTGAGTTAGACATTACTACCCCGGGATAAAGTCGAAAACACAAAGAAAGAAGAGCACAATTAAGTAGACTTTCCCTCACTTCCTGTACCAACATAGTTGGCCCAAGTGTAATATGAGAGCTTGTTTGGAAAATCAAGAGTCTTCAAGGTCTTTTTCTACAAAGTTTCAGGATGACTTGAGCACAAATATCCCGGGGGATGTACTTCCTTGCATGGCCTATACGGAGATGAGCCGCTGGACAGGGTATGGTTTTTGACGTTTCTAGGATTTACAATTTCGTGCCAGTTTTTTCCTATTTATTAACAGGGTATCGTCTGCACGATTGATTTGATTTGCTAGATAAAATTTTTTTGAACTCCTAGTATGCACAAAAGCAATGAAAAGAACGTGTATTTTCTTTATTGCACTTGCCAAGGGAGGATTTTAACACATGACGGGGTGCATTTTGTTCGTCCTAAACCGGCAAACCTTGTGTGTTAAACGTGACAATAATTTTGTTTGAAAAAGCTTTCCGCCAAACTTCACCCTCCTTTAAACAGATCTTTTTGTAAAAGACAAGAAAACAGTGTTGTTAGGTAAAGATCACGACGAAGCACGCAAGTAATCGCCCTTTCACGTTTGTCACACGCAAGCGTTTCGCTAGTCCTCTTCTATTTTGCCGTCCTGTGGCATAAACTTACTATTCTCAACTTGCGTAAACAGCATGCATAGTAACAAAATCGAGGGTGTTGTCCTAAACAGGGTACGTATGTATTTTAGGATTTTTTGTCCTAAACAGAGTCAAGGTGTCAAACCCTCAGCGGCTAACATATACCCAAATATTGATCGAGGTCCCCCCGGTGTAGCATCATCTGACCTGGTACTGACAGTCATAATAGTCAGATGATCTTATAATGCCCAAATCGTACTGAAACCTCAAAGGAAAGCAACAACACCAGGTAACAATATATATATATATATATGCTGTTTGTTGACGACTTTAACCTCAGTTCATTTATTTGATGTAAGTTTTATTTGCCATACAAACTCTTGAACATTTCCCATAGAAACTCTCATATCACACCTGGGCAATCTGTGAGTTCTGGTAATTAGACTAGACAGTCGACTCGATGTAGACTAAGCTAGACTAGATGGATAGATCAGATGAAAAACTTATCTGATAAAACAGTTATCCAGAAACTTAAAGCCTTTCTCGAGCTTTTTCTAAATTTCCAGGCAATATTTATTCCTTAATTCGAACAGTTTACATTTTACTGAAAAAAAGTTGTTGTGTGCCTCGCTGGGTGCCTCTGATATACATTTATTCTTGTATCCTGCTAGTACGTAAGGTTACCAAAAAGTTCATTGCCTAAATATCTCCTGGGTTACCTGATAGAAACTGAATATTGATTTAAAAATAACCCATGGGTCAAAATAATAGTTTTCTTTACATATATATTTTTTTATATTTTGAAAACCACTAGAAAGTACGGGAAGAACTTGCCTGGAATGTGCGGAAAAAAATTGTTTCCTGGCGCAAAATATGACAGCCGATTTTCGTGGGAAAAAATGTCAGACTGCCAAAATTTTATCCCAAGCAAAATTTTGTGTGATATTTTCTGGGTATATGCTGTTGACTGGGAAGTAAAACAAAAATGAAAAATGAAAAATGTCAAAGAAAAACTTCAAATCGATTCGTGAAGACTTTGATTGGTTTTCTGTTGCAATCTCAGCCAATCAGAATAGAGATAGCGAATTGTAGCTTCTTTTTAAAATGGCGGCAAGGTGCGGGTTATTAATAATAACCTAGTGGGCGCTCTTTTTACTAGATAAAACATTTTAATAGCTGCTTGTGTTTACTTCTGTGATGTGTTTAGAAATGAGGAGTTTGTTGAGATTTTTGAACTGCTTTCGCCCTCTTGAAGGCTTGAAATCTGTTTGCTAGTTTCAAACAGCTGAAAATATAGCATGGATAGACCCTTCACTCAAAGTTCAGATGGCGCAAAGGACAACGAGAATAACTGTTCTGCTCTAAAAGGGAGTACAGAAGGAGGAGAAAGAAGAGGTGAAACAGACCTAACAGTTGTCCCGATGCATGTAATTTCAAACGGCGAAGACAAGGATTTGGAAATCATTGCGCTACATCCGGAATGCGGACCAAAGCTGCATGGTGACGATACAATGACCGGAGCAAGTTTAGTTGAAGGTGATGGTTTTCTTTTATTTACTGAACTAACGTACGCAGTGTATTCAATGAACAAAGAAATGAGTATGTTTACGTATAGGTATATGTGTTGTCTGGAGCAATTTTCCGAGCGAGCAACTTCATTGTCGTACTCATGTAGATTACCACATGTCGATTCGCGTAAAACAAAAAAATTTAAGAAAGCTTCACTTTCATACAACGAATTAAATAAAAAGTTTTCACGCGAGATCTTTCGAAAACGAAACGTTGTAGAAAAAAAGGGAAGTATTTACTAATACACTTTTAGGGAAAATAAAAATAAAATGAAAAAATTTTGCCTTGCAGAGTGGCCCACGTGTTTGCCTTTTCCTGAATTACGTAAGCAACTGACTGTCAATATTTCGAAATTGTAAACACTGAAGTCTAGTATTTGCTCTCGATTAAATTAAATTTTGTTTGGGTTTACCTTGATTTCAAAAAATGTCGTGGTGGTATTAAATGTTCTTTAGACATTGTTTAGACAGTATTATCTAATCTTTTGACGGGAAGATCTCGCATTGTCCTAATTACCCACAGACAGTTTTTTTCCCACTATTTTTGTTATTTGTTGTTACCTACGGTTAGGATAATAAGGAATGAATTATAAAATAAAAGAAACATTAGCAACCTAATTAACTGAAAAGTTACTGTTTGAAGATATGTTTTATTTCGTAATAACCCTGCCTTCATTTAAATAACTTTAAAATTAATATTCAGATTCTGTTGAGGAAGATGGTCCTGACACTTCTTTGATGCTGTCAAATCACCAAGTGAGTGATGTTTTACTGTCTTGTTAAAGATGACATCCTCATTTAATTTTCTGTGAGTATGAGGCTGATCAGGCCCCTCACAATGTCAACATCTAAAAAATTAAATATCAAAAATGATTAAATTATTAAAACTGACAAAACAAGAAAGGAAAGCAAATATGAAGAATTTATTTGCACACCTCTACCCTGCGAGCAGAGGTTCATTTCTGGCATGGCTTTTAGCATTTGCAAAGTTGTTCGCAGGGTAGCAAACCAAACAATAAAAACAAAAAAATTACTGGTAATAGGACTGAGTGAAATCAAATAATTCCCTTTTTTGTCATCGCAAGTGATGAAAGAAAAATTAATATAATGGCTGTATGGTAGGATTGTAAAACTGGAAACAACTTCTTTCATGGAAATGAAGATCACATATTTCAAGCATCCAGGTGATTTTATAGTCTCTTTCGCAGCCATTTTTAGGCTCGTCACACAACGCTCCTCCCCACAAGTTGCGTGATGAGCCTAAAGACGGCTACGAAGAAGACTAGTGATTTTACAACTCAAAAGAAAAATAATGTCTTTAAATTCTAGATAGGTAATCATTCCCATTCCCTTAATGTGTATTGTAACAAGCAATAATTGCCAAGAGAGAGAGAGTTACTTACTAACAGAAACTAGAACTCATTGTATTTTTGTTCCTTCATTTTCCTCTCAGAAACTTGTTTCTAAGAACTTTTCTGAAGAGATCCGAGCAGCAAAAGATATTGAGACTTTCCTTGAACGGCCCACTTTACTTCTTGGACTCCAAGAGACAAGCTTAGAGGGGATTGTTGATGCTATGTTAAAGAAAATTATTACTGATTCTGAAGATGAGGACATAAATTTTGAAGATGCCAGAATTGCCTTTTTCACTCAAGATTCAGGTCAGACAAAATAGATTTTCACCAGCCTGACAGGTGCTGGGGAAATCTCTATCTAGTGTATAATACCGATAATGTGTATTGGCTCATGGACAGCAAATTGTCTAGGTGCTTTTCAACTTCTGAAAAACAGTGCTCAGGTGATTTCTGGTTCAAACCATTAGCAAAAATACATTTTGCGCATATATGTCAAGGTTTAATAAATTATATCTTAAGTTTTATTTTTGTTTTTCTTTGTTGTAGGGAATGTTAATGTACATGTATGATAATGAGACAGAAAAATAAACAAAGAAGGATAAAACTGAACCACAACTCATAATGATATAGTTCATACTGTACGATGTACTGTTCTTTTTTTTCTTGCAGTTCATTGTTTGTCACAAATAATTCAAGGAACTGAGATATCTGAAGGAGGAGGTTGGGAGGAAACTCAGAATTGGCTCATTGCTCTGTAAGTTCAAATTTTTTATTGCGGATCAGCTGCCATACCCCAAAACTTTAATATATAACAATGCCGTAAATGTAATTCCTTGAATGTCAAACAAAAACATTGTTTTAACTTGCATTGCCATATCCAATCAGGTCTCCAGACTAAATTAATTTGCTTCAAAAGCTGATGTCTAGCGTCATGAGACAGACGTTGAATTGTTCAGTTCATTTTGGTCTCATGTTCCAATGGGTAATTTGTTTTCATGTTACAGAGGAGAGCTACCATCAGTACAACAGAGTCATGTTGCTATAGCTCAGTTGAAGCACCCTGTTAACCTGGGAAGGACATTAGAGGAAACTCATTTAGTGGTACTGGTTCTTGCACCAAGAAAAACAGTAAGTACCTGTTTTTAGTGGAGATATTAATGAGGGTAATGATGATGGCATGCAATGATGGTGATAATGGTGGTGGCAGTGATGGTAATAATGTTGATAGATGATAATGGTGAAGATGTTGTTAGGAGTGATGACATTGGTGGCAGTGAAGGTGTTAATGGTGGCAGTGATGGTGATAATGTTGATAGATGATAGTGGTGAAGATGTTGTTAGGAGTGATGACATTGGTGGCAGTGATGGTGATGATAGTGAGGATGATAATGGTGGTGACGCTGTTGGCAGTGATAATGAAAATGGTGATGAGGGTAGTAGCATTGATGGTGACTTTGGCAGTGATGATAATAGAGTATTACAGTGTGACATCATAAAAAATTAAATTTGTGTCAGGATATTCTGAAAGAACAACATCTAAGAGGCCTACTTGCCAAAAACTAGCCTTGTGGGGCAAATTGTCTCTGAGATATTAGCGCAGTTAATGCTCGAATGACTCCATGCAAATCCTTCTAAGTTCGACTTTTGTCTAAGCATTCAGACCCAAGACAAATTTAGAAGCATTTCTTCCAAAATATTGACAAATCCCATGATTTCTCAAATTTAATTTTTATGATGTCATCACTTTAGAACTCTATGGTGGTGATAGAGCGGTTTTCACTTGACTGTCGAAAGTAATTGAGGAATTGGTTTGGTTTTGGTTTTACTACGCCCTTTGGTTGGCTAGTGTATTTACTTTGGTTTTGGTTTTACGACAGTCAAGTGAAAACCGCTCTATTGTTGTTGGCAGTGATGATAAAAATGGTGATATGATAGTGGTGGGGGAACTGATGATTATGGTGCTGATGATATTGATGATGATGTTGTTGTTGGCAACGATGAGAATGATGGTGATGATGTGTGGCGGTACTGACTATGACAATTGTAATGATGGTACTGATAGCAAGGTCAGTGATCAAGCTGATGTTGATTCAATTTTTTTCTCCTAATATTTTCCTTTTCCTTGTAGAAAAAAACCAAGAACTCAGTAGAGACAGGAAGAACATTTGCAACTCTGCTTTGTGATATGGAGACCAGACAGCTACTAATAGAAGTGGAGACAGAGGAGCAGTTCAAAGTAATGATATTATTAATTATTGTTACTTATTTTATTCACAATAAAATATTCATACTAGACTGATATTATTGATACTAAGAAGTTAGCAGTGAAAACTGGTAACAAAGGCCAGGAAGTGAAAAGATCACACCATATCTTGTGTGTTTCCTTTCTTTTGGCCTCTCTGCCCTAGTGCCTGGATAGTGAAAATTTTCACTTCAGCAATCTGTGTGTTGCTTATTCCTCCCTGGATGGGATATTGTTAGTCCATTGTGAGGGTTACCCCCAGCAGTATGTCACTCCAGGTACCCATTTACCTGGGGGGAACTCCCTATAATGGTCTATAAGGGGAGGCTCCACGCAAAAGGGATACCTTTTTCAGGGTTCTGGTATATGAAAGGGTAGGGTTTTCATACATTAGAGTATGTGAGGAGGGTAGGGAAATCTCTTGGTATTTGAAAGGACCAAAAAGGGCTAACAGACACATTTTATGGGTGTGAAAGAGACAAGAAAACTTCCTGATTTATTCATATCAAAAAGATGGTGCAGATACAGGGTTCTAAACTAGGTATGAGAAAGGGGTACCATTTGTAAGTAGAAGGTATATGGAAGGGGTAACTGTTGTGTCAAAAATGGTGTATGTGAAGCTCATGAAGGCCTCCCTCCCCACCCACGCAATTTACAGACCTGGGTAAAGAGAGACAAAGTGATGCAAAGTTTTCTCTCCATAGAAGCAATGTAATGGCAAGGCTCAAACATGGACCCGTCCTGCAGATCTGGCCCGGGTTGTTCAAAAGATGGATAGGGCTATCACCAGATAAATCGGTACCCAGTGGATAAGTATTGGGGAAACCAACTGCGCTATCCAGTGGGTAGTGATTTATCCAGTAAATAGTGCTATCCACCTTTGGAACAATTGCGCCTGAAGTTTGAGGTGATAATTGTGCAGCCAGCAGATCTCACCTCTATCCAATGGGCCCCTATATTGGTCCCTGCCTTTCTTCAGTCCCTTTCTGTTTTCTTTTTACAGAAAGTGTTGGTTGATCGTGCCAACAAGCTCTCATCAATGCCACAGCCAAGGCAGAGGCCATCAAAGAGGCAGCTCACACCTCATACCAAATCGTCCTTTGTTCATCAAAAAGAAAGTAGAAAGGTATCCAAGCTTATCTATGGTACTTCACGCACATGTACAGTCGGCATTACCTAAGTCTTCATCATCATCATGTCTCTTGTTGCCAGAGGTCCCATAAGGCCATCGGTTTCTGTAACAAGTGATTTTTTAAACTTCATCATCTTCATTGGTTTCTGTAACAAGTGACTTTTCAAGCTTCATCAAACTTCATCGTTGTCCAGTTGCCATTAATCTGTTCAGCGTGGTTGGCCCTACCAGCAATACAAGACTCCAGCTAACATAATTATTAGTAACTGAAGGGGTCATGGAGACATGCGACCCAGTTCATCATGATAAGAGGGTGATCCCCACTGATGCAGACATTCAATTTAGACAATGTTATACGGAGCCGGTTAATGAAGCTATTGTTTTTACCCTTAAAATAGGACTCTGAAATGTGTAGTTTTGGACGAGGGCTTATCAGAGACCTCAGAAGAAGATGGCCACATTATTGTTCAGATTTTAAGGATGGTGAGTCAAAACAAAACTTCCCATTATTTTACTGTTGTTCTCTGAGGCTCATTGTGAGTATTAAGACTCCTGATTTTTGAGGGCTTAGATGCAAATCAGAGAAAGCATATTAAGCAACTGCAGATGGTTCAGGGGATCCTATAAACCTGGCAAGGTGAAGATGGGGAGGGTCCTTTTAACATGTAAGCTCCATCCAGTGGCAAAAATTGCAGTCTAGTCGTTATGGACATGTAGGCTTCTCATTGAACAAAAATGTAAAGAGGATAATAAATCTGTCCTATTAGTTTTTCTTCATACTTCAATGGATGAAAACAAACATGATAAAAATAAAGCAAATGTGAGTAAATAAGGTTCCGATTCCTCATGCCTAAAATTCTTTCTCCTGTCACTTGATCAAAATATGCTTAAATGTGCTTTTCAGGACCCCCAAAATTAAAATGTGCCAAAAGGAAGCCCTCACACTCCTCCAATGGGAAGGTACAATAATCTGTTCCATGCCTACCCCACCAGCCCCTCCCTTCTCTCATACAAAAGTGCCTTTTTGGGGGGAACCGTGTCATTGGTTATATTTTACGCTCAATTTCAGAATTTGCAAGGCAGATTTTTTTGTACCTCAACAGGAATAACAGGTCATCGTACCATTCAAAAGTTGGTGTCTACAACACTGTTTTTGTATTTTGCCTGTATTTTACCTTCAATTGCCTTTGGTGTACTCAACAGTCGCAACACCAAAGGCCAGATTGGTAAGTTTGAAATTGTTCAGATGTGTTTGTTAAATTAGTGAATCCTAGGCTATGAGCACCCAAGTTTTGCTATTAAAAAAACTGACTTTATAAGGGTAACACAATTACTGGTAAACCAGTATATTTGATTGTGGCCCACAAGGTTAAGAATTCCAACTGGCCGAAGACAAACTAGTTGGTCATTTAAAAGTATGATGGAGGAGCTGAATAGCCGGAACTACTGAGAACAAATCTGGCTAGCAGTCAGGCCAATGATTGAACCTCATGAGGCCTCCAGATTACAATCGCCCCAACTGCTTGGCCATGCTAACTTAAACAAAAATGCTCTGTGTCATTTTTTGTTATAGATGTGCAGAAAGTTTTTATATCACAGGCAATTGGGGGAATGATATTTGCTCTCTTTGGAGGACAGCCATTGATTGTCTTGCTCACCACAGCCCCACTGGCACTGTATATAAAAGGTACATGCATGAACCGTTGATTTTCTCAAAGCAAACACTCCCAATACAAAAGCAGATGATTAGTCACGTACAGTTGCTGATTACTTTGGGATTATAAAATGCCCATTCTCTGTTCATTCCAATTTGGAGCACAAAACAATAGTGTTTTGCATTATTTATAATGAAATATTTGCCACTGTCAGTCTGTCACAACAGAATCATTTGTTTTGCCCTGCAGATTGCACTGTTGAAGGTAAAATAAGAAGTAAAATTTTGCACAATGTTACTTACAGGCCTTGTAAACATGCACTGCTAATCTCAACACTGCAACTGTAGCTCCAAGACCTCCTGTAAAAAAACAGGCATCAACATGAACTGCAGTGGAACAGATTAATGGATCAACCTTTTTTAACTCACTAAATGACATTGGCCCCTAAACTCAAAATGCCAGCAAAATTTTCCTTTTTTAATTACAGAATAAATGCTGCTGTTAACTGAAATAATAATTTTAATATAATTTTGAAACGTGATCATTTGCTTTGTTAGTGATCTACAACATATCAGCAGACTTTGACTTGGATTTCTTGGCCCTTTATTCCTGTACTGGGTTGTGGAATTCCTTCTTCCTTTTTATTTATTCTACTTTTGGACTTTCCCAGATAATGAAATGGTCAACAAGGTAAGAACATATTTTTAGTTCACTGTGAATGTATTGTTTGGGTTAAAAAAAGTCACAAGCAGCAACGGTCTGGGCAAGTCAACTTCTAACTAAATCATTACAATGAGCATCAGAAGTGGCTCCAGGCTAAAGAAATAAATATTGTTTAAGTGAAAGACTGTCTAAAACACACACATAAATGTGAGAGGGCTGCTTGCTCAAAAGACAAGCTGGAATCTATTAAGTTTTTTCCACCCCCTGTTAATGTGTGAAATTTGACTTAATTATTGTCAAAGTCTTTGAACTTTTTTTCATTGTGTTGCCCAGGTCAACAGAAGAAATCTTTGCCTTGTTCATCTCTCTTGCATTTACTGTTGATGCAATCAGCAGTGTTATCAAAGGTAATTCTAAAGAAATAAGTATTGTTTAAGTGAAAGGCTGTCTAAAACGTACACTTAGTGATATTTCAAAATTGTTATACGTAATTTGAGACAATTTTGAAATATCACGAGTGGTATTTATGCCAAATATCACGTACAAATCATGCTATTATTTGTTTATACTACTACCTGCAAAAAGTTTGTAATTTTGTCATATAGGAATTTCAAATTAAGCTGAAATACCACTGCTCTAAACCAATCAAATTGCAGCAATTTCTCATGTAGTAGTATAACCACAGTAACAGTTATTTTCCAAAAGGACCTTGGGATGATACAGTTGGCAATACTCTAGAGAAGAAAATCTGAAACAAGATCATTTCCAGAGCAAATTTCTATATCTCGTTTGTCATATTTATATTTTACATTGCCATTATGCCTTGAAAAAGAATTCTGGCAGTTTCTGTATTATGTGCCTGGTCCTGAACACAAATTAGTTAACCCAGACATTTTCAGACAGAAATGTAACTTGACAATGTGTATCTTAAGTTACTTTGCCTTTGGGAATTTGCTTGTCTTTATGTAGTATTTATTTTGGATTCTACGTGAGACACATACTTCTCTACCTTTTGCAGAATACTCAACTCCTGACTGTTCAAATCCCTTGATGAATACCACCAGTTGTGCCATCAACCAGTTAGCCAGTAACTGTACTGATATCTCAGTGTGTCACAGAGAGGGAGGCCTGTCTTATGCCGTGATAAGCTTAGCAACTGTTTGGATTGGTCTTGCACTGTACAATTTTCGTAAGAGGTGAGTCCTTGATGTGTAAATTCTTATTGTAGCTAAATTCCACCTATGTGGAGCTGTAGTGGTTAAGTGGATATCACATGCAAATAACTCTGTCAGATCTGTATTGGTCTAGGTTCACTCAGGACGCAAGTGCTATTGCCTTTTTGCCTCCTTTAAGTTACAAAACTTTGTTCCACTTTGTCTCTGTTCACCCTGCATCCTATTGAATAAATGGGTACTGGGTTGCATTTCTTTAAAAGGCCCAATAACTTTTCGGGCTTGAAGGAAAACTTTAAAATCAAAACCTGTTGAATTGTGGCATAGTTCCTAGCTCAAAAACCAGTCAATTTTGCTTCGTTCACTGATAGTTTCATTGTATCACTTTCAACGTTATTGAAGTTTGATCTTGACTGCAAATCAAGTAAACATAAAACAGCTTTCAGAGCCTGAAATGAGAAGGGAACTCTAGAGAAACGGGCCCTTGATGACAAACTGCTGGCTTGAGATGAACTAGCATAGGGGTGGGGAGGTGGGGGGAGGAGGGGCAGGTGCAATGCATCTTGTTGCTTCCTGATAGAGAGACTGGGATGTGCTACCTTGGCTGTTATATGCCTCAAATCACAGCCATAACTGGATGAAATAGGAATGATCATATATAAGGTAGACATAATTATGGCAGTACGAACTAATATTAAACATTAAAATACTGTAAAATTCCGAAAATGAGCCCCTCCAAATATAAGCCCCCCAAACCAGTAACGCAAAAAGCCCTCCATTAAATCGCCCCTCCAAATATAAGCACCCCAGGGGCTTGTACTTGGAAAACTGCCGTCAAATACAAAGTAAAACAAAGCAAAAACGGTAAATTTACTTCCAACTATAAGGCTGGCCCAGTCGATTTTGAAATGCAAATTTCCCTGCATAGATCTATAAGCCCCTCAAAAAGGGCCTTTGAAAAATATACGCCCTGGGGCTTATTCTGGGAATTTTACGGTATCCTCTTAAGACTATGAAAAACAACTAATATTACAGAGTTATAGTAGCAACTTATCATTAAGCTTGCAATTTTATTCCTGCCTTTCAGTCCTTTTCTTGATGCTGGCAAACGAGAAGCACTGGCTGATTATGCACTTGTAGTAGCTGTTCTTGTCATGTCCCTCATTGCTTCATATTTTGTTCGAGACATAGAAAGTGAGTATGGATGGGACAAGAAATGATGTTTTATCCTTGGTGCAAATTATATGTTTTGTTTGTTTTGAACTTATTTCATTCATTTTCATGCTATGAAACAATGAATTAAAATTTTAACCAATGACAAAATGGAGCCACTAATAACTGATCAAGCCCAAGCTGTCACGAGACCTTGGAGTGACCAACATCAATATTCTTGTTGAAATTTTCGGATCAATTTAGGTTTCTCGGAAACTGTCCACCTACCCCTCCCCTGATCCAACATTTTGCCCTAAGTTTTTTTAAGTTTTAATGATGACTTAGGGGAGGGGTACCTCAAAAGACAAAAAGGTTATAAGAGATAATAAAATGATCACCAACAGAAAAATGCTTTGATCTCGTATCAAATTCTCTCCACTGTTTCTTTAAAAAAATGTATGGGGTTTTGTGTAGAGAATTTGTGTGCGGATATTGGGGCTTAAAAGGCTGTTGTATCAAAAACTACTGTGAGTTGGTAATTTGCACCCACTTACATGTTGTTTTAACTCTTGTGTTGTTGAAACAGATTACAAGTTTCAAACCAGCAACTCCTTTGCCTTTGCTCCCGCTCCTCTTCACAAGCTGACCTGGGGTGCCGTGTTCGCAGGCATGGGATTAGGCTTTTCTCTTTCATTGCTGTTCTTCATGGATCAGAACATTTCAAGTGCTATGGTCAACAATCCTGGAAACAGGTGCTGTCTGCATGCATGGGGTCAAACCTTTAAACTGATCAAAGGGTAAACCAATTGGATTTACTTGACTTGGGTGTGTCAAGCTTCATGTGGATAATGCTCACATGTAAAAAATAGTTCCACTTATAATAGTAACATTGCAATAAATCTAATTTTGGCTTGTAAAATTTAAGGGAAGAAAATGCTAAACCACTGTAAAA
This sequence comes from Porites cylindrica, assembly GCA_964035525.1. Lineage (NCBI taxonomy): Eukaryota > Metazoa > Cnidaria > Anthozoa > Scleractinia > Poritidae > Porites > Porites cylindrica. Next base: position 20,956,638 of record OZ037788.1, read on the forward strand.
TAATAGTGAAATTTAATCAAATTAAAAGCTAATCTAAAAAGGTGTATTTTGGAGCTGACTCCAAACATATGATTGTATCCTTATTTCTATTGTAAATAAATGTGTTCTGGAAAGTGGTTGCAGAGTTTTGAGGCACTACCATGAAATGCCCAGTCTCCTAAAGTAAGTTTGTACATATGTAATTATTATTGCTGATGCAGAATCACATCCCGTGAATGGATAGGACACTATCTGGCATGATCTAATTAAAACTTATCTCAACTCACCCTCCACTGCAATACTCTGCCATCCTTAGACTTTCCTTAATTTTGGTTAGGTCAGCCTTAAAATCTCTGAGAAGATCTACAGGTCTCTCTGAGACTTAAAGGTCTCTCAAATGAATGCAAATTTACAAGATCTTTGAGCCAAGCTCCTACCAACAGCTGCTGCAGCAATATAAGTGCCGTAGTGCTTAACAGTAAAGTCTTATATTTGCATGTTGAAAATAATCGCTAACAAGATGGGTGAAATAGATTGTAAAAGGACGCCAATCAACTCTAAATACTTGCTCCTTTTAGGTTGAAGAAAGGCAGTGCATATCATTGGGATTTATTTGTGGTGGCAGTAGTGAACAGTTTTCTCTCACTATTTGGCCTGCCATGGGTGCATGCTGCCCTGCCCCACTCACCATTGCATGTGAGAGCATTGGCTGATGTTGAAGAGAGAGTTGATAGAGGTCATGTGTTTGAAATGTAAGTGAGACTAGAACCCAGGGAAGGTACTTTAGGAATATTTGGGTGGGGAGGGATGTGCCACTGGGACCCCAAACCCTTAGCCTATACAGTATACCACACCTAGTTTGACTAAAACTAGACTAAGCTCCCAAAATCTCTCCCTATCCTAGAGTTGCTACTATCAGCACTTCTATCTCTATGTATGATTAAAAATCTGTAACTATCTTTAGCATTTTACTAGTCTTGTTGCTGTTGTCATTGTTTTCTATTCCTGTCATTGTCCTGGATTATCTTGAAGGGCTTCTTGGAGAATAGGAAAACAACTTACAAGCAGAATGATTCTGACCAACTACCCCTCCCCTAAGTCAACATTGACACTTACTTCTCACTGAGGGTAAAATTGTGACTAAGGGGAGGGGTAGTTGGTCAGTTACACATAACCTCAATTTATCCATGATTCCTACCAGTTTAACATTCTGGTACTGAACTTACGTATTTTCAGCATTGTGAAAGTCAGAGAAACAAGATTGTCTGGTTTAATCTCCAATTTACTGATTGCACTTTCCCTGCTGATGCTGCCAACACCACTCACTCTTATTCCCACAATGGTACTTGATGGCTTGTTCCTGTTCATGGCCATAACAGCATTGGATGGCAACCAGATGTTTGAGAGAGCATTGTTGTTGATCACAGAACAGGTAAACATGCTGTCAACTCTCAAACTCTTTTCACTCCAGCCAGCAATCTTAAATATACAGCTACTGAGTCAGTTCTTTGAGGAGCTTTCCACACTTGGTGTTCGAGAACGTGTGGCTGGGTACCGGCACAAAATGGTGTTGTGTCCACACCTTGAGTACCTGATATGTAACCATGTACATAGTTACTCCATTTCGCCCTGTCAGACGCCATTTTGAAACATGATTTTAGCAGCAATTAGTACAAAGTAGTGGATTTTCCCAGAACTAACAAAAATGGTCTGCACACAGGGACCAGGTGCCTACTTTGTGCCCGAGTACAAGGTCTCAACCTTATATACTTGAGCACTGGCACCATGCCCAAATTCAAGCGTGAGTACTTGAAAAAAAGGGTGTGTTCACATTATTGCCCAGCGACTACCGTGTACGAGCTCCAAATGTGAACGTTGCCTAATAGGACACATTTGCAAGACCAACACCTCCCTGAATGAACACTTGGAGTGTTGGTGCCTGCTTAATTTTGCTGTCATTTTCTTCAGCTTTTTATTATAATGACATACTGCTGGTTTCAACAGTGTCCACCTTCAAAACAGTTGATTGTTTAAGGTTGCTACTGTGAACTAGGAAATGGTTTTAAAATAAGAATCAATTATGAATTCTTGGATACTGGTACATAGTGATCAGAGACATTTGGTTTAGAATACAGGTTATGTATCTACATGACAGATAAAAGAATGGATAAAGCTAGTTAGAATAGTGAGCTGTTTAAGAATTTTGGGGGTTGTAACAAGTTGAATTCCCCTCTCCTGCCTGCATTGTATGGTGTCCATGAGGTATAGTAGTGATTTAGCTTCGTTATAACTAATTAAAACGTCTGTTTAAGTCCCTCTGCAAAACAGTGCCAAGATCCTTGTTCTGGACTCCCCCGGTGTACCAGGATTTGAGTTCAATTTAACTATGATTGGCCTGTTAAAGAAGTCACTGTTGATATGCCAGTCAGGTTTAAGGGAAGATCAAAATTCATTTTTGGTATTTTGTTGAATCCATTGGGGGCCTAGACTAGGATATTGGTGCTGCTTCACAGATGTTACAAACTGGGCTTAGATTACATTTGCGATGCAGGCTAAGAGAATGTTAACCCTTTAAACCCTACGATCAAAATTTGAATTCTCACTTGTTGCCCCTATTCATTTGCTACAGAAGCAGTGGGAAAAAGTTGATGAAATTTCAGGCAAATTTATCTTGTGTGATTGTGTCCGTAATTCTCATAACCACTTTGTTTTACAAAGCACTGATATAGGAGAAATTTGATGCTGATCACTCTTAGGGCTTAAAGGGTTAACATTTTGAAAAGTACAAGAACAGCCCTTGCAGTTGTAAAATTAATTAAATTATAATGAACTTGCCCTAAAAATTCTTGCAGGCTGCTTACCCTCCAAACCACTACATTCGTCATGTCCCACAGAGGAAGATGCATATATACACAGCCTTACAGTTCCTGCAGTTGGCTGTCCTGTGTGGATTTGGCTTTGCTCCATTGCCGTACCTCAAGATGGTGTTCCCAGTTTTGCTTATGTTTCTTTTGCCAATCAGGTAAGAATTAAAACACCTCCAATACAATGATTGCTAAATTGCCTTTTGAACAGTTGATGAGATGGCCCAGTAGGTATCAGGTGTTGCGTACTGTCAGATCTTGAAGAGACCTGTCTCTATAGAGCTGTTTATAGGAGTCAAAACTACCACAATTAACCTTTAAATTTTTAAAATTTGACTGATGTAAGACATGGAATCAGCATGTATCAGTGATGCAGACAAGACGGTGTGGTTGACCCATGTGTAATACTAAGTATACTTTTCAATATGTGGTCTAATGCACCTCCAGTAATTGACTTTTGCTAGGGCTGTGGCCAGATACAAATTCCTTCCAACTGAAGGCAGTATCATTTTGCAATTAAATTAGCTTAATACATACTATAGTTTTTATTTTGCGACAGCTGGTACTGTTTGTAAAATAGTTCTTTTTTTCTTTTCTTTCTTTAAATTTGTGTGTCTCTTCCCCTGCCTCGATTAGGCTCTCCTATACGCGGGTGGAAGCTATCGTGTAATTGTAAATTGAAAGTGAATGAATAAAGTTGAAGTTTGAAGTTTGAAGTTTGAAGTATCAGATAAGAATAATTTTTAATAATTATTAAATGGCCATGTAATTCTCTGAGCCAATCTTTTCACAAACAAGAAAGTTATAAATCCCAGAGGGAGGGGGGTGGGGGAATTCGGGGAATTCTTGATTGGGGTGTGCTGCCTTGTTCTCCAAATCCTCAGCCTATTTCAGACCCAAAAATGTCATTTTCCACACCCATTTTCAGATCTGGCCTCTAAAATCCATACCTGAAGGTGGTCACAAATTGCAAGACACATGTTTACATAGATAAGACAGAAATTATGTCTTGTTTACTGAGATTAGAATGCCAAAAAAAAGATTTCTGAAAATCCATTCCAACTTTCTTTCTTATTCAACTGGAATTGAAATGACGCTACTGAGTTCCTTTGAAAACCATACCCAAATCTAGACCAAAATGGGCAAAAACTATACCTGTTTTCAGACCAAAACGGGGCAAAAACCATACCCTTCGGGGCGGCACATACCTGTATGGCTTATATAAGGAAGAAGTTCCGCCTCGGGTTTACGGACTCTGAAAAGGTATTATTTATTTTTGCCACTTTTATTATTATTAATGCATTACATCTATTATACTACTACATGAAAAATTTCTGCAATTTGATTGGCTTAGAGCAGTGGTATTTCAGCTTAATTTGAAATACCTACATGTGAAAATTACAAACCTTTTGCGGGTAGTAGTATAAACAAATAATTGCATGATTTGTACATGATATTTGGCATAAATACCACTTGTGACATTTCAAAATTGTCTCAAATTTCGTATAACAGTTTTGAAAAATCACTCGTGGTATTTATGCCAAATATCACTACAAATCATGCTATTACCTATGCTAACAGAATCTATTAGCAGGAGATCTCTGCAAGCTCAGCTGAGCTTTTCTAGGGAGGTCCCTTTAAGTTAGGACTTAACTAACACTTGAATTTATTTAAATTGCAGACATCTTGTGGTCCCCAAACTGATTTCATCAAAGTATCTGGCAGCTTTAGACGCCCACTTGTAATGATCAAGTCAGTGTTACAATACTCATCATGGAAAGAAACAAGCCTGAGCCCCACTGTGTGGTTCCCAGTCTTTTTCAACCAAATTTTGAACCTTTTCAGTTACTAAGATATTAAATTATGTTTACACAGTGTAAGCTCTGTTTAAATCAGAAATAATATATAATGTGAAATGGAAGGTTATATCAAGCAGTACTTGTCTGCGGAGCCATGCAATTTCCGAGTGTTTAAAATTGCAGTAAAATTCAGATTTTGCTACATTTTTTCAATTAATAAAAATAATTATTTGACTTTGAACACTTACAGCAATGGTAGGGGTACACTATACATAACTTAGCTATGGGGCAATGCTCTAATAAGCTGAGATTTTCTGTCAACTAACAGGATGTAGGTGTTGATTATGGTATGAGTTCTTCGGTAAATTGTAAACTCTTAGATCGTGAAAGTACTTCACCACTGGGGCTGCAGTCCACTGGGTTGGTAAATATACTTGATCAACGTGTTTCAGTGAATTAGAAGTTATGCCGGTTTACTATACCTCACAGAATAATGGTATCCACAACTATTCACCTCGGGGCTATGGTTTCGGAAGACTTGTAAACAACAGTAAGCAATCAAACTGTACTTCACATTTGAAGTTTTATTTACAAGTTTGAAGTTCATTTTTACATTTTAAAACATTATCTTATAACAAGAAGTTGGCTATGTACAAAAAGAATATTACGCATAAAAATTAATGAAAATGTACATTAATGATCTCATTCTAAAGAAATCTGAAGGTGTTTTGATTGAAATGAATATTGAAATTGTCAGTAGAAGGAATAAAATTTGAAGATCTTATCATTATATATGGTAAACCTTTATGAGACTTTAATATATGAAATTATTTGAACTTCATTAAATAAATTTAGTGAATAAAACACAACAATCTTCAGAAAATGAATGTCCTTTCTAACTGACTTAGACGTAGTACTATGTATAATTCTAAGTTTTACCAGGATAACAGGCTCCTTAAGCAAATGAATGCACAACTACAAGTTTGGCCTTTTTAAATAACATGATTTTCATAAAGATAACAAAATTAGCTCTTGAGATGGGGAAAAATGACCCAAAGATGGATTTGATACCGACAGGGACACGGCCAACTTCTCAAATTCAAGAAGACGGTATTTGAAATTCAGACTAGGGACATGTGTAGCCCCCTCCCCACCCCCCTAAGAGGGCCTTTTTTGGTACCGAAATTCTCAGCCGTAAGTTGCATTTTAAGATTTTGAAATCCGACAGAAATTGCACCATCACTTAGCAATCATTGAAATAATATACCCCTGAGAATATTGATCATGAACATTACTGTTAACAGAATCATTACAATTGATATACTGTAGGATCATACCAATTTGGATGCAAGATTCATGTATCTGCTGACAGCCAACATATGATAATATGCTGAATAATGCCCTTTCACTCTGATCTAAGAATGAGTTTTATCTAACTTTTGAACCTGTTAGAAATCCTATGGTGTTGCCACTGTTCGCTTATCAGTATGGCACTATTAATTTTATTTCCAGTGACTTTACAAAAGTGAATGAGGATTGTCGGTGAATTTTCACATAGTCCAGTACAGGGAATGAAAGTGTTAATGTGTATAATCACATACATGCCTGAACATAGTCTGAATACAATGTGTCAAATGGACATCAAGGAGAAATTAGGAGTTAAGCTCCATCTGATACAAATTTGAAAATTGCATGTGTTGGTTGATGATGTGCTGGTAAAAATTCCAGCTAATATTACTGTCTATAAACAAAATCTTTATAAATATGTACACAAGTTTCAAAACTAACTGTGAAACTGTGTACTAACTGTCTGATGCAATTTTAATGGCCAGATCAACATGCTAAAGTTCAGATGAATGTGAATAAGATTGTTCTACTTCCTTAACTTGAACTGTACTAAATTTGCTTGAACAGATATTATCTGTATGTTTGTTCTAGTCCAAGCATTCTTATATAGATGATAAATTAAACAATTAATATCACAAAAAATAATAATTGTATCAGCAAACGTCTCTGACCTGACAGTAGCATTGTTAAATAGCTTAACAACTTTACCTTATCATCTCCAAAAAAAAAAAACTAAGAGAAATGAGAAAAGAACTAAAAGATGAAACCGTGATCAAAAGATTATTATAAATTAAGACAAAATACCCAAAATATTTCCTCTATTTTCGAAATTTAAAATAGCTTAATTGAAACATTACTGGTATTAAAGTTATTGATAGACTTAATTTCTGGCCAAAACCTTCAACAATTCTCCCTCAAAGACAACTGCAACTTTATTGTGAAAGATACTTTATATAAAAATGTCTTTAATTTGTTCTCTATCACCTGGGTTCCATTGTTTCTTGTTATTCTGTAGAAGCTTCATAGTATGTAGAAAGTAGTGCCGCCTCGACAGGTTCCATACATGATGGACAGGTGAACGACCTAACCAGCCAATCTTCTATGCAGTCCTTGTGATATATGTGCATACAAGGAAGAAACCGAATTGGATCACCCACGACAAAGTCTGTCATACATATTACACACCTGATGGAAAAAATATGAAGTCAAATGTTATTGTCATGGCTAAACCACTTATCTTTGAGGTCGGATGTGAGAAGGGCACCTTGAGAAGACCAAAATGATTGATACAAGCAAAAGCAAAAGTCTCTTTGTAGTGTCACATAACCCTTTAATTTCCAAGAGTGACCAACATCAATATTATTTTCTAACAATATCACGAAATAATCAACAGATTAGGTTATGGGAATTAATAAAGATCTTTTATCAAATTCACTGAACTAAATCTATAAGGAAATGTACGGAGTTCACTCTGGCGAATTTGTACAAAGTCATATATGTCGATATTGGGGCTGAAAGGAAAAACAGTCCAGTTTCTGTCACCATGAAAGTTAAATAGTGAAGCCCTTGGGAGATACACTTTTACAAGCTTAGCGATGATCTGGAGTAAATACAGTGTTAATTTATAACTCCTACCAGTAAAATTAAAAGAAAGCCATTGAGTGCTCTTTAAACCATTTTTTAAGTAGTGCCATTCTGGCCACTCACTAACCTGTACAACAAATACTAGAAAGCCTATTTGCTTTCTCTTTTTGTACATTGTACACTAGATTTTCACAAAGTCCTTCGTAGTCCTTCATTTTTTTTGTCACATGAAACGACTTGTCTTGGTTGCAGTGGGCGAATTTTAGTGACCCAAAATGGGGTCACTGAATAAATTATAGCTACAACTGGATAAACTGTGAACGATGTTGTTGTCATGCATCCGCATGTCATTGCTTTAAGCCCCGCTTTGTCACTTTTGGGCAAATCATCCATGAAGCAATCAAGAAAGCACCGCCCCAACTTTTAATTTTGACCAGTGGGAAATAAGATTCAAAACCCTTCAAGTGGGACAAGACGACCGCTCGGGACTGCTTACTTGGGTTGCTTCACAACCCCCATTTTTGGACCTCCTTGACTTGCTTTAGGACCCTTCTTACCAATAAGAGGAGGTTTTACTGGTACATGTCCAACACACAAACAATGCCAACTATTCCTGTTTCTTTTTTTTGCATTGTTTTTCAACAAAGCAAAGTGATGATCAAAGAAAGAACTCTCAACTTGGCTTATTGAAAGCACAAATTGAGTGCCTTCAGAAAAAAAAATTAGGAAAATTTAAGTAACACAAAAATTTAAACCAAAATTTCTCTGCCAAGCATTCATGTGGAGGCAAGTAATAAATAATTGCATTATAACCTTTTCATGCAGGTGTCCGTAAATCATCTCACTGATGTTCAACAAAGTAAATTGAAAGGAAAAGGTGGGTTACCTTATAGCCCCCGAGTAATGAAAGAGAAAATACCTTCCCAGTTACTCAGAAGTAAAGGGGTTTTCCCCCAAAAATAACAGTTTATCAACACTAGAAGTACTATGACTGTTTGTCTACATTGAAGTCACGTACCATCCGACGAAAATTTTAATACACAGAAACATGTATAAGCATATGATAATCATCTCTTCTTTGTAGTTCAAACACGCGTTTTCTTATCATGTAACCAAAAACTTTGCCCCTTTTATAAGTCTTTATTAAATCGCTATGAACTTATTTGGGGTAAATTAATAACATACGTTAACACAAGGAAAAGGGGAAGTCTGCTTTGTTAAAACTTCTTACAATTCCTTTCCTGTTTCCCAGAAATATTATGCTATTACACGTACAAGTACGAAGTCCAGAATATCATTTAGGTTTCATATAAATAAAAAATGGGCAGAAACAGCGCTTCTTCTTTTCTCTGTGCTCTTCGACGTTTGAATGAATCATATTATAAGTTTTTATCAAAGGGTAACAATTTATACTAAAAAAGGGCCCATTGTGAGAGGCAACTGCTGCCTTCCCACGCCGGAAGTCGCGGTAAACAAAAAAAGCGAGCGAGGTCTGAGGACTTATTGTAACATCGCGTGGGTATATTGAATTAAATAATTGCTTCAAAATTCTCGCATTCCCGTGAACTTGGTTCGGAAAATCTCTAAGCTGAGCACCACGTAAACATTTGCGCTTCGTGTTCTCTTTCGAATGACAAATTTAACGCACATCTGTGAGTGATGGACCAACAATAAAAGGATGCTACACAAAAAGAGGGACCATTTCCTCCGAAAATTAAGGTTACACAACACTGCTATTCATAAGAGAGAAAATGCTCTCAAGTAAGCACGCAAACAAAACACAAACCTATCACGGAAACATTCCATTGTATCCACACAGCTCGCAATTAAAAAAGTCTGGATTATTCGAAACCACAGTAAGGGTTACAGCTAAGAAGCTTTAGAATAAAATATTAAACAGATTTCGTATCTAATTGCTGCTTTACGTAAATACAGTTTTTCAACTTTCACCTTTCTGAGAAAGGTCCTACAGTATCTAAGAAAACAGCAAGATATGACGTAATTTCACATCACAAAGAATATCCTTACTCTCTCTTTTTTCCTTTCGAGCCATCGTACTTTCCGACTGGAAGATGTTGAATTAGACCAAGACGTTGTGCTAAGCGAATCTGCTGTTCTTCGGACAGCAGATGCGGAGCATGTTGGCTTTGAATAAAGATTGGCGCTTCCTCCTTCAATAAAACACAGAAAACGTCACTTCAATCTTTGCTAGAGTAATCAAACGAGAAGGAAATGTACATATTGAGTTATTTTTTGAACCTGGTATGGCGGTGGAGGTTCGCCTGTCCTTGGTGAATCTAAGCTTTCGTCGTCATGTAAAAGCGAAATATCATCCTGACCAGAGCTTTTCAAGCAGTTTCCCATGTCGGGTTGGACTGAAGCTCTACAAAGTCGACCCTTTACGGTGGTTATTTGGGAGAACACTTACTTTCTCCACCGCCGGCCAGTAGTTCCCTGTTGTCTGAAGAAAAATTATCCTCAAAACAACAAATGTCATGCTGTCGTAACGTGACGTCATGCAGGCCTGTTTTGCAATCTGATACCGTCGGAAGAACGTCGGATCTTTACGGAAACATTTGGCACGTATGTAGAAAACCCCGGCGGGGGGGGGGGGGGGGGGTACTGCCATATATAGGTATGTGCCACTGTGAAGGGTATGGCTTTCAAGCAGTTTACTCTAGGATAGGGTATATAAATCAGAGCGTTTGGGTCTAGAGTAGGGTATCATTTTTCAGGAAACGGATCAGTTAGTTGAAGATTTTATCTAGACTAGGGACTGTGGTATAAGGCTTTGTTTTGGCTAGACTGTGCTAGTGACCTAGGGAGGATTTGGGGAGTTTACTATAGTATCGGGCAGCAAAATTCAGCTGAACTAGCTCTGGTATAGGTTATGGGTTCCAGGGTCCCAGCGGCACATCCCCACCCAGAAATTCCTAAAGTACCCCCAGGGGGGTAGGAAACCGGCATTACACTTGCCGAGATGTACGCTATCTTTTTCTCTCGGTGTATGAATTATTCGATTTATAATAAATTTCTAAATAAAGCGCACGTGAGTTGGTAAATATTTCAGCTGGGTCTTCCATAGTGCATGAAAGAAGTGTATGGCGTGACCCTCCCTGGGGGACCCCTCGCTGGGGAGTAATTTTTTCGGCAACCGATCGGTTATTTTCGGCTAATTAGCTCGGATCACTTCCGATTGTGCGCACTGTTCTCGCGCGCCTTCTTCGAAAATGGCGGTCGCCATGTGTGAGTTAGGAAAATGATCCAAATTATTGGTTTTTAAAGCTTTGACGTTGTTTTGAAAACTCAAACATGCCTGTAGCAGTAGGAACAAGTGCTCTGAGTTCGCTTGTGACTCCCGAAGGGCTTGAAAATGCTGCAAGGGAAGTGGATCGACAACTTCAAGCTGACAGACAGTACCCCGAGCTGGCAGAACAGATTAACGCTTCCCAGGGTAAACTACTTCCCTTATTTCCTGGAGCAGTTTTGCTCCTTTATTTTATAATTACAGTCGACTCCCGATAACTGGAACCTTCAAGGGCAATCGAAAGAAGTTCGAGTCATCGGGAGCTCGAAGAAAATAGCCGGGAGTAAGGAAAAAAACAGTTTTTTCTGTACAGTGAACACTTTAATCACATTTCATTGTAGAAATGTTAAGTGAAAATTAAAAGATACTTCTAAACCAGAACGTAACGTAACGTAACAAATCATTGCCTAAATAGAGCATGCGTTTTACTGTTTTGAGAAGTAAAGCTGTTTCACGTTAGATTTGTGACAAACAACATCAGCCTCCACTAATAAACTATATGCCTACAACACAAAATTCAATGTTTTGGATGCCAGTACAATGCTTTTTCCCGCCCATTTAAAAGCTCAAAACATGGTCCGAGTTATCGAGGGTAAAATTATATAAAAATGATTTCAGGGGAAACAAAAATTACTTCGAGTTAGCGGGAGGTTTGAGTTGGCAGAAGGTTCGAGTTATCGAGGGTTGGAGTTACCGAGGGTAAAATTACAGTACAGTCGACTCCTGGTAACCCGAAGCCTCTATAACTCGAACCTCCCGCTAACTTGAAGCAATTTTCATTATTTCCCATTAGATTGTTTTCTATATAATTTAACCCTTGATAACTTGAACTCGTGACAACTCAAACTTTCTTCTATTTCCCTTGAAGGTGTGAATTATCGGGAGTCAACTGTAAATGTATGACGGAAATCCAGGGGAAATCGATTTTGGTTCCAGTTAGGGAGGTTCAAGTTTTTGGGAGTCAACTGTAGAAACTTTTCATAGTTGCATATCCTAACTAGTAGAACATCAATATTTGTCGATTTAATTAATATTTTAAGTGGACAGACTACAGACGGATCAGACGATTGTTGCTCTTACAAATTTTTCTGAATCTGAAAATGCTATAACCATTCATCCGACAAATTAAGCAGACTTTAACCTTCCATGTCAGTGAATTTTCGTTTGTTATCCATTCAATTTAATATCCAACCTCCTCCCCACACCCATCGCCATGATATTTTGGAAGTTATTTCTTTGATGGGGTGGGGAGGGGGGTAACCAATCGCATGGAGATCCAAGTTAAAGAAAACAAAAAGTTATTCCCAACTTCAGGGTCTGAAATTAACTTTTTAATATGGGTGCCAACTGGTGAGCAAGTATAAATTTTTGTTCGCCAGAGGGCAAATTATGGTCGCCAAAAATTCCCCTTGGCGGCTTGGAAACGTTCAGCTCGTATTGATCGTAGCTGTTGTGGAAGTATATTTACAGGAAGATTCGTTTCACTTTTAAATTAAAAAGATATCAGCAGGACAAGAAGTAAGACACCTGTTGGCAAATAGCTTCGAGGTTTCAATTCTTAATCATTTTCTCCGAACGTGAGATTTCACAATAACAACCAGCTTTACAAGTCGCCACCTGGCGACCAGCTATGAAATTCTGGTCGCCAGAACTGAAGTTTTGGTCGCATTGGCGACCAGGAAGGCGCAATTTCGGACCCTGCCAACCATTGTGATTCTTAAGGTGCTCATTGTATTAGTCTCAACATGCGAGCCAAACCAGTCCAGTTTAGAGAACATTAAAATGTAAAGGATCACAAATGAATATCACGTTGAACGTGGGATCTAAAGAAGACCTGATCAGCAAAAATATACCAAGTGGACACATTTAAGTCTGCAATGCTAATCGTACCAATAGAACCCAAAACAGAGCGGGGTTGTAGCTGTTTGATGTCCAGAAATGCACTCTGTTTTGGGTTCTATCGGTGTCTTGTCTATGACTTGCAAAGTTATTTTCAATTACAGTAGTAGGATCAGCATTGCAGAATTCAATGTGTCTACCCAGTTTAAAGAGAATTTCACAACTGACCAGGACTGTCAAGCCAGATCTGTCCCAGTAAGTTTTTAATGAAAACTCTTGAGAAAGGTCCATTTTTTTTAAAGAATGGGTTAAGCTGGTCTGTTCTGACTTTTGGTAAGCGCCTTTAATATTTAATATCCAGTTGTTTGAGTTTCATTACCCCTCTCAAGCCCTGTACAAAGGATGGAATAATGATAATATTCCATAATGATGACTTTTTATTATTTTTACTTCAGAAAACCTAGATTGATTTTTTACCTATAACTATATTTTGTACAATTTAAGGAGCATGCAAGCTTTTAAGTGACATGGAAAATATATCCCTTCTGTTTTAGAGCATATAATCTAAAGTAATAATGGCTTTATTCTTTTCTTTCTACCCATGATTTTAGCCTTTACAACCTTCAGTGGAATCAATGATTATGACTACCCTGCCCTATCCTCACCATCTGTTGGTTTGGCGGGTATGGAACTTGTCAGTCTCCTCAAACGGGTTCCTCTTCCTGGAGAATTAGTGGAGCAGTTTGATCGTATCCTTTTATTCGATCTTTAATATGTACGTGTAATTACAAAAAATAGATGGTGTAGGAGAGCAGTCAGATTAAATTTGTAAACTGAAAAAGAGTAAGGGAAACTGTTCTAATGAAAAACTTAGAGATGTTTTATATTTTCAATACTTAAGATTTTTGCCTGCATTTAATGGTTATTGTATTGGAAGAAGGCACTCATTCAGGGGACACAGATTCAAGTATTAAGCTTATTGACCAAGTTAGTACAAGGTCAAGATTGATAAGTATTGACTCAGTTCTTTTTCTACATTTTTATGGACCAAGATGAAGCAGGGTTCGCAAATACGCCAAATTTGGCGTATTTTGCACCAAAATTGTTCAGATGACTCCACTGAGGTTACAGAGGGAGACACTTCAACTCCAGAAATTTTCAGTAACAAACAGGGAGCCACTACGACTCCAGAATTTTTCGGTAACAAACACAGTTTTGTCCTTACCTTTTTTGTTAATTATTGTAAACATTGTAAACCTCAATTAAATCATCGAAATGAAAGAATTATAATGCACGACAAAACAAGAAGAGGCTAAATTACGATCAAAGTTTACTCGATGACCGCCATCATGGATTTGAGCTTTCCAGGTCAGCGGACCGCCACAGCTACTTTGTGTATCCCTCACGATAGTGTATACATGCCAGGACCATGTGCTGGAAAGTCTGAAAATGACCTTTTTCATTGTGATACTTGACTCCACACTGACTACACTAATCAATAAAATTTGCAAACCCTGTGAAGTCAAGGGCTATAAAAAAGAACAAAAGCCGATTACCCTCTGGCCATCTTGACTGAACATGCTTGGTCAATAACGTGCTTACTTAGGCGGGGAATCATCCCGAGCCATCCTAATAAAATCCTTGCACACGACCTGATCGAGCATTGCATCTTTTTTTTTTTTGGTATTGTCCAGTCCAGTGTCAGCTTTGGTGGTGTCAGTGTCTGTTGACCGTGTTGGGATTCCCAAAGCAGTACTTTTGAAGCAGTCTCTTCATTGTGAGAAGCACAATGGCCAGCTAATCTTAATCTTCTCACACAAATGTTTGGTCAAGAAAGGAACTTTATTTCCTGTGGAGAACAAAACTTGACAAGATAAGACAAACCAATTAGAACACATGACTCACTCTATCTTGCCGAGTTAATGTGTTGGTCTTGTTGTTATAGCACCTTGACATCCTCATTAACAGACATGCAATGTAACTGTATGATGGGATTGTTTCCTGAGATCAGACGAGCTTGGCTAACTATTGATAGTGATATCTTTGTGTGGAATTATGAAGATGGGTAAGCTGTGAATTCCTAAGCTTGGTTTGGCATACAATTATTACCGATGTTCAAGCAAAAGCATGTTTTTGTTCGTAATTTCAGGAGTGACTTGGCATATTTTGATGGCTTGAGTGAAACTATTCTGTGTGCCGGATTAGTGAAACCTAAACCAGGTGTGTTTAAGTTTTGCTGGCCTGTTTAGGTTAATGAACAGTACAGCCGCTGTATTTAAAGGAGAACTTTGATTTTGAGAAAATAATATCAAAAAAGTAAAGTTTGCTTTTCTGGCTTTGTGGACAGCTTGGTTATCACTGATATTGATGGTAGCATTTTGAACTCTTAACTGAAATGCGCCAATTGCTAACATGCACATATTGCTACTTATAATGGCTGGGCGCAGCAGCCAACTGACACCATCACATGATTATGACCAATCGTTACAAACTAACCTGTCACACCCAAACCACAGTGCGAAATTAATGTGCTCCCAAAGATTGAGGTCTCATTTGATTGATCACATGAAAGGATTTTGTCCACAGACTGAAAGGATGAAGGTAAAATGATGTGACTCCTCTATTTTCACTGACTTATGCAAATAATTAGCGCACATACACCTCATTTTTTTTAGCCCTTTATATTTTTGGGATATTGATAGTGGTGTATGTTAATTTCTATGTGTACAGAAATCCTCAGGGAATCAGTTCGGTACATCTTGTGTCTCACTACACCAATTGACATTGTGCTTCTTGCTGTGACATTTACACCAAAGAAATTAGGTATTGTCAAGTTTTGTTTGTTGTACTTGAATATTATCACTGCAGGCAATTTTTTGTGGTTATTCTACAGTATGTTTTAGGTAAAATCCTTTTTCATCTTAAACCAGTATTTAAAAAAAAAAGCACTTTATTTGAGTGTCAATGTATTTAGCACAAAAGTGCTAACTGGGGACACTATATTTTACGTCTCCTAATGCAGACGGGACCGCCATTTTACATGGTCATCCGAACCCCGCGAAGGTCAAGCCGCTTGCAGTGCAAAGGGAGTACCTTCATTCCTCAGTTATTTTAAAACCCTGAGTATTGGTTCGGCCCCAGGAAACGAACCCGCGACCTCCCGCTCTGCAGTCAAGCGCTCTACCAACTGTGCTAATGCTGCGCTTGTTTTAAAAATTTCTTTTTCTTGTAGCCCTAATTACTCATAGCAAATAATGGAAATTCTGGTTTAACCTTAGATTGGATTTTACCTTCAACATAAATCAGGGATGTACATGTACATATGGTGCGCATTATGGGATAATAATAATAATAAAGTAATGCAAATATTTATACAGGATAACCTATCAGTTCTAATAAAAAGAACTGGTATCAAAAGGGTCCTGTAATTATCTCATAAATAGCGGAATGATAAAGAAGAAAAACGAAAGAGGAAATAAAATAAAATAACACTAAGAAATCTAAGATTCAAAAATCAAAAATCTGTAAAAAGACTGAAAAGAAACTGAAAGCACTATCAAGTTGTCCTCTCATAACACAGGTCGGATAAATCATCAATCAGCTTCTTGTTAAAAAACCAACCACTAGCTGGATTGTGGATGCTACATGAAAAGAACAGACTCAAGTTTAGTTTACGGTACTACCTCTCTTGGTGACCCTTGTTAACAGCTTTACCTAAGCGACTGATGAAGGATCCAATTTTTTGTTTGTGAAACCAGTCTTGCAGTCATAGCTAAGCAGAGAGTTACATTCTTCTTAGAACTTAACCATGACACTTAAAACTATGTAGTATTTTGACTCAAACAAGCATATTCTCAACCAGCTACCAATTGCAGATTAATGGAAGGAAAGCTTTCCATGGGACTTTTTAGTCCTAGTTTGATATCTTTGAATGTCTTTGTTTCCCGGATAAATTTGAGCCAGTGGTAAGCTCTTTTTCGGCCCTTGAAATAAGCTGGCAGCTGGCTGTCAGGAACATCCTGATAAATAGTCTCATGAACTGTTGAAACATTGAAACGATTTTGTGAAAAAGAAGTAAATTGTCTCCTTAAAGTCTAGGAATTCATTAAACTAGGAGTTAAAGTAAATTGGCGCTCCAGCCTTGTTTTCATCTCCTGTCAGCATGCGGTGCTGTTGCCTCAATTATATGCTTCCAAAAAGATGTTGCTAAACCCTATTACATCATTTTTGACAAACCTAAACCAGAACATTTCTTTGTGGCAATAACTCCTCATTACAATTTTTTTTCAAATTCTGCCAGGAAATTATAACCATGATGAATTTGCTGAGATGCATCTTCAACCAGATCCGCTGTTTTCGATTCCATCTGATAACATTTACTTGACTTGCATGACTGGAACTCATTTAGGAAGGATTTTTCTCGGAGGAAAAGATGGTTGTGTGTATGAGATAGTTTATCAGGTAAAGTAATCTCCATGTGCAATGGCATCTCTGATGTTTCCCTTAAACTTTTATGTTCATCACTGGCTCTTTTTTTACTCTGTAAATCTCATGCACTATGGACATAGCCTTAGGGGGTCTCATTGGGGTTAGCCATAAAACAGCCTGAAGGCTTAGCTGTTAGGTGTAAAAGATGGAAATTCTTAACCCTTAAACATAAAAAATGCCTCCACGTAACAGAGACCCTCATCTCACAGCAAGTTTTTTTGACCTCAAAGTGATTGATCACAAACAAACAAAAAAAACTAAAACAGTAAACAAACAAGAATATAAGAATGAATAGTGAAGAAGTAGAATGTCGCATTATTTCAAGAGTCAGGGACTTTTCCCACGCACTCCTTCAATAAATTTTCCAACTCATTTCCAAAATGAGTGTTGAATAACAAGAAAGGGAATTTTTGTGGTTGTACTAAAAGTATTTGGTTATACTTGGCTTTCATTCTTAACAGGCAGCTGATAGTTGGTTTCAAAGGAGATGCCGCAAGGTGAACCACTCATCAGGAGCATTTTCTTTTCTCGTGCCATCATTTTTAAATGCTACCTTTAGTGGAGAGGGTATGTACAATTAAGCAATTATTGGTACCAGTACATTAGGGCTTGGAAATAACTTGAATAGACCTTTTTACGAATATGGTGGCCATATTGAATTAATTGGATTTAAGGAGTACTATGGGATTCCCAGGGGGCATGAGCACAGTCTGATATACTCGCATCAGTATTTACGCGCGCCTTTCGAGCCAGTTTCTCTTTCAGTTTTCCTAAAAAAAGATTGCAATGGGAAAAAAAGATCGTTGTGCTGTGTTTGGATGTAATAGTGATCGCCTTTTCACTGAAAAATATACATTGAAGTTCTCTTTTTGCCCGAAAAGCGTGCATAAATACTGAGTGATTGCCCCCTGGGTATCCCATAATACTCCTTAAATGTAAGAAATTCAATAATGGCTGCCATATCAGTAGAAAGGTCTATTCCAGCTTGTCTCTTGAAATACTTATGTGCCTACTTAATCTGATCTCCGGATCAAGCAATTATTGAGCATGAAAAATTGCTTGCCTAGAAGGAAAATTGACTTGTCGCAGTTGACTCCAGGTGGGACTTTCTTTCAGTCCCTTTACCTGCACATAGATACCATATACCTCTTGAATACTTATTAAAAATGTTTGCAAGACATTCTTCTGCAAGGTAGAATATTGTTTGTTTGTTTGTTTTTATGTTGATTCAGATCCCATTGTTCAACTGGCTGTTGACAACACAAGAAACATTCTTTATTCTCGATCAGAGAAAGGAACCATTCAGGTAATAGATTTTTTGTGTGTTTGAAAGTTGTTTCAGTTAACTCTGGTCATGGTAAGGTGTAAGATCACAGAGGTATAGCTGAAAGTAAAAATGCTTGTTTACCGGACATTGAAACTTGTTTTTCAGTGCAGCCCAAGAGAAGAGTATCAACACATTTTCTGGTTATTATGAGGCAAATGATCATGCTGACCAAAAAAAAGTTACAAGTAAATCAGCCTTGAATTTGGCCATTTCATCAAAGTGATACGATATGTTATAGACAAGTGTATGCATTGCGGCTCGAAATTAAATTCTGGTTAAATTTGTCTTATCCTAGTTATTCATGAATAATCAGGGCTAGGAGTTTAAGAAAAAATGACAATCAACCTAGGTTGAAAGATTTTACAAAAAAAAACTAAAATTTTTGAGCTGTAACACATGCACTTGGCAGATCTCATTTGTCAAGTGACTATTTAGTGCACGGAAAAAAACTCCAAACTTTATTGGACAGGGACAAATATTGATTGGGACTGAATTCCCACAGGTTTTTGATCTTGGTGCTGATGGAAAGGGCATGTCGTATGTGGCTTCCCTCACACAGGACAGAATCACACAAAGAGCAGCATCAACTGCTAGGTAGAAGTATTTTATACTTTAATGTCATTTTTCCCTGTAGTGGCCACCAGTCCTTTTTCATGTCAAGGCTGTGGTCTAAGGAAAATTGAAGGGAGCCCAGTGCTCTGAAACTGTAAAATCTAGGGTACCCAGCATATGATTTGTATGAAAAATCTGAGATTTTCTAGTCGCCCGAGGGCAAAAGTTAGGAGCCATGGGCCACCGGGCTCTGCTAGAGCACAGCCTTGCATGCAGGGTTCTCAATAGAAGGCGGCACCCGGCGATTGATCGCCGCTTACTTTCGGATTTATAGCCGCTTACTTTGTGTTTAAGTCGCTTTTCTTTGCTTTGTTTTGACACCTCTGGCTTTGCTGAAGAGCCTCCTACTTTATCAGTGATCACCTCCTACTTAAAAATCTATTGAGAACCCTGTGCATGTTCCCTTTCTTTCCTCTGCCTTTCTTTCTTTATCTCTAGTTTTGTTTCCCACATTATTGTTTTTCTTTCCTATGGAATTATTGTGGGCTGACTTTCCAGGAATGAGGGAAATTCACTGCGGAAAAAGAGGAGACAAAAAGGAGCAAAATTGGCAATAGATTTTTCCTTGGAATGTTAGTCGGCTTTTTGTAGTAACTCTGACAGGGTTGGTCAGAATTTCCTGCTGAGGTACCTGTGTTATGGCCTTTCTTTCCTGAATTGGCTGCTTACCGATGTTACCTACCAAAATGTTACATGTAACAATATGTTTTTGTTGTTTTTGTTTTCAGAACTATTGATTCCAATAATTTTAGACCTATTATTCACATTGCACCAATTCCAAGGAATGAATCCAAAACTGTCCATCTAGTTGGAATCACCCAAGCAGGTAAGGGAAAGAAGCCTTGCTAGGGGCTTCTGCTGGATGAATCACTACATGTATTTTTAAGAGGCTCAGTCGTGTGTTCTCTAGTTCACTTTGTTAATAATCCCATTATTGTATGTGTCATCATTGACTATAGAACTTAAGAAATAACTTACGTTTGGCAAAATCACAGCTTGGTTTCAAAGAAGTATGTCTCCTGCGCATTTTATCAAACATTACAAACAGCAAAATTGGTATTTTGAAAAACTAACAAGTAACTAACAAGATCAGGCTAACAAGTTTTCAAAAACTACAATTGCAATCCAATTCAATCTTCTTTGACTTTGTCCATCTGTTCCTCTTTTTTGTATCTGCGGTGTTTTTTATACCTTCTTGTCTTGTTTGGGCAGATACATGGAGGTATTTTTATTTATGTTTCACTCAGTTTTGTGGCAGTTCTCATGGTTTGAATTTTGATAAATTTTGTTACACATCTCCTTTAAGAGCAGTTGTCTGTAAGATTCGAGCTATATTAAAAAGGCGCTGCCACACTATCTCACCGAATTGGCTAAAAATTGGCATGTAGACTTGATTTGAGGTCTTTAATAAGGAATAGGTAACTTTAGGTTCTAATTCCTCCTACTTCGGAAATTATCGACATGGCCAGTTTTTGGGTGCCTCGGACCGGCGCCATATTGGTTAATAGAAGCTGCTTTTGAGCCTTCGACTACAACCCTGTCTTCAAAGCTAATCTTCCTTTGCCAATACAGATTGAAAGAACAATCCCTCTTTATTGTATTTTTAGAAACTACTTCGAAATTGATAACGTTTTCGCAACGATCGATTAAACTTTTGGTGGGTATACTTTTTGAATTTTTTACACCCGCAAAATTAACAGAATTTTAAAGGCGTATATCTCTTTTGCCACATCGCATTGAAGCTTGCCAATCTGCCTGAATACTCACTGTTTGTATTTAAATCGAGTTCATTAATAAAAAAATTGGGCAAATTTAACGGAGCAGAAACAAAAGCAATGAATGGAAGACTGTTCTAGCGACTTTGTCAATAATCTGTACACCGAATACTCGCCAGGTGTTGCCAAAATTACAATCGATAATAGAGTTTCTGTCATTAAATCTGAGTGATCTGTGTAATAAAATTAGCCTCTGTAATATAATCGATAACTCTGCTGCGAAAAACAGTATAAAAAAAGGCAGATTGTATAAGGAAAAGGAAAATGAATTTGTTATGTTTACGCTATGACGCGTAAACAAAATCCAACCATCACAGTCGAACAGGAATTTTCCTGATTTTCCTCCAGTTCCTTTACCGAAACCAGAGCTTTTAAAATTAACCATAGTAATGAAAATTGAGATGTATTACCTTACTCGACGACAAAGTTGCCAGTTTCCACCTTGATCGAAAAAAAGTAATATTTTCCCACGCATATCGCGGGTCGTCACGTTCCTTGCCTGGCGTTACAACTCACGTGAAGCCGCCTGGTTTCAAACAACTGAACTGAAGAATCCGTGAAAATCTTAGCCAGGCAATAAATAATGGAAGTTGATATAAGTTATCATTATTAGTGAGCGAGGATCGATGCGATGATAGTTCCAGCTACATGTATTTACAGCGTTTGAAGTTTCACTCAAAACTCATGAGACATGAGCCCTTGAAATAAACATCATTACTTCCGGTTTTAAAAATTGGGCGTTGGCAAAGTAATGAATAGACTCATTCTACCTTGTACACCGTTAACAACGGTTCCGTGTACAATTTTCAGGTATTTTGTCTCAATCACGAAGCCCGTTTTGAGGAGATTCTTGATAAACAGAAAAATTGGTTTGGAAGGGGTTAAGAAGAATGAGGGATGAGCCCGGGACAACAAAAACCACAGTCACCCCACCGAAGGGCTTTAAAACTGTGCGCAAATGCCTCACCCTAGGGACAATTCCAGATTTTTGTTTCCTTGAAAAAGCTTAAAATCGCTAGACAATGCATGGACAACTCAAGACAGTCCTAATTCAAAATAAAGTAAACAGCAAAGAAAATTCAGTTAGAGACCAGAGTGTTTATCCGATATCGCGAACAATAAGGAGTGATTGAAGATGTGTCTGCAGTTTAAGGTAAAATTATTTACCATGCTCACGGACCTTTCGACAACATAAGTGTACCGATTGACGTAATATCAGTGGTAAAAAACGAACGCTTTTTACTGTAGGAAGATGACGTCATCATACAAAAGGCGTCTTCACTCTGGCATCCAGAATTTCAAACAGTCAAAACCTAATTTTCTCTGCTCGTCAACTGAAAAACGCCTCTGAGGGCAAGTAGTGGTAATGTTCTTGTTAGTAAGACGTCCAACATAAGGAGACATTCATAATCAACTCGGTTAATGCATTGATAAAGAGAAACTTTCTCCTTTACCCTTAGGGACAGAGTTCAGAGGCGCAAAAGATTTTTAGTTCAGCTCTAGCATGTGTTGTCTAGCGATTTGCCTTGAGCTTCTCTAAATTTTCCAGATCAAACAAGCTGTGCCCATCGTACATAATCTTGTCTGGGCTCCCTTGAAAAATTGCACTTCATCAGATGCCTTCAAGTTCATCCTCCGCCTCGACAACTTCGTGATCTATTTTAATGGGTGGTTTTCTGGAACTATCCTATGGCTTGTCCTTTCTGGTCGTCACTATATTAGCGAACATGTTTCAATTTCTCTCCAGCAAAAGTCTCTATCAGGAGCGTAGCCAGGACTTTCCAGGTGTGCGGAAAATTTCCAAAACTTACCCTAACATCTTACTCAGTTCTCTCGCAACGTTTCCCCACTACATTTGCTCACCTGTTAACTAGGTGAGGTTATGCGTGGATGAAATGGCACTTGCAATCGGTGAGAAAATAAGGTTAGACACTTTACCCTCAAGGACGACTCTCACGTTTTGCTGACACTTTCTACCTTAGAAGAGATAAGTGAAGCTTTGCCTTCCCCACTCCGTGTAAAAAAATTTCGTTCGGCTGTTCAAACTACTTTTAGAAAACAACAAACTTCCCAACCTTAATTTTTAATAAAGGTATAAGGGTAGGAATCCAAATTGTTTTGGAGTATTTCACTGATTTTAACACGATGATGGTTAAGTAGTGTCTAGTGAGTACGGGGGCTAATGCCCCATCGTAAAAATCTGAAATTGAAAACAAAAATCTTGTATAACCGAGTAGTACACAATTTTAGTTATTTTATTGAGTTGTGAAAATTCACAAATTTGTTTCTTCTTGAATGTGTTATACTCTCATCCATTCACTCTTTCCGATATGCCCGTCGGATAGCGGAAGTTAACGTAAATGATCGATTACCTGAAAAGAAGCTACCATCCTAACTTTCCACCTTCGGGTCTTTTCCGTAGCCATAATTTTTTTCCCTCAAGGAATTTTTCTCTGTTTTACATAATAATTGGTCTTGCATTCAGCTTATCGATTTTGAGAGCCTAGTCCTATGCCGTATTCTGATGCGATCTACTTTATGTAGCTTTCCCCCCATCTAACAGCTCCTTACTGAACAAAAACAGCTTTAATTGAGTCTATTCAAAGAACTAGCCAATATTTTTCCAGCGGTAAGCACAATGTTCCTAATTCCCCCTAGTCCCCTTCTTAGACGCTTTCATGTGCATCAGGTGTTAAATTTTCTTTTCATAAGCTACAATGCTCATAATCGCGCATTCTGATGTCATTTATGCTTAAAAAATTAAAAATTAGTTTATCGAAGAAAGAGTGAATTAAAGGTGTCATGAGGCCTTTGTGATTTCATGAACTATTTGACGCGGTCCTTTTCTTACGGCTTATGTCTCGTTGGTGAAATCGCTACTTGGGTTTTCTTGGATTGAAAAGGGCGGGCTCTTTCTAAACGTGGCGTTGTTTATGGGACCTTAGTATTCAGAACAGAATCAGTCGATGGCAAACAACGAAAAGGCTTTTATGTGGTAAGTTACAGTGATGAACCTTGCCTCGAGATGGTCATATTTTTGTACATACCTTCATGCAATTCAGTGTTGGTCTGAAAAGTTTTTGTTATGGATGGGGGAAGGGTGGGGGGGGGGGGGGGGGAGAGAGAGATCAGAATATGTACCTCGTGTTGTTTACCAGACATTAAAGTAATGAAAACTGTTAAACAGTCTTCTACAAATCAAAATAGTTGCAAATGCTTACGGGAGGTCCTAACTATATGATGATTAGAAGGGCTATATCTGGAAAGGTGCATGGTCGTGGAGTTAAGGAGATTTGACTAATCAACCAATTTCCCGCTAAACATAAGGGCGTGGCCAGTGGCCCCAAAATTGTGTTCGCTCGCCCCGGGCTGGCTCGACTTTTGGGATACGGTTATGGGGTTATAAACAATGAGTTCATCATCTATATAGCCTGCTCGCCCCAAAGTGACTGCATTTGGCTTTTCAGAGACCCATCAGTTACTGTATGACCCTCTGCGATCAGATTTTATGTCCGTGGTACTGGTGGTGAGGTCAGTCTACAAGCAGAGTCGTGAAAAACACCGCCACTTGAGCCTTTACGTTCAAAACATTCCTGGCTATCGGGAAAAAAAGAAGGAGCTTTTAAAAATGCTAAATAAAATGTCATTTCAAATTTCACTTTGTCACCGTTCGAAAATTATTGTGAATCAGACCGAATGAAAGTTCACTCAAAGAGGGGGAGGGGGGAGGGGGGTTGGTAGTTCTTAACAGTTCCAGTTAGCCAGAAAATTAAAAGTTACGAAAAAATAGTGGGCGAACTGCAGAATACATGCAAGAATGAGAAAGAAAATAGAAAACAACTTCCTGTTCAAATTCGGGTGAAACGTTTAATAGCGTCAAGAAGACTGAACTTGATTGAGGTTGTTCATTTCAGTTCCGTTCCAGCGTGCAGTTCCCTGTCCTCCTAAAAATAGCTTCGTCTCCCACCGATCATTCCATGTCATATTTTGCGGACTTATTATTCAGTAATGACGGTACGATCAGGTAATTTGACTTGATGAGTTCTTTAATTTCATTTCATGTACTAGTTTTATATCTTACGCTGGAAAGATCTGCCAAACAGTGTACATTAGCAAAGGTGGGTTCCTGTTTACACGTGTAATTATCGAATACCATACAATTTGCATAAAGCTACAGTGCACGGTTGGTTTTTCTAGCCTTTTGATTAAAATTGACAACGTTTGCGTTATCTTTGCCTAAGAAAATATGTAATTTGTAGCTGTATACAGCGAAATACTACAGAGAAATTTGTAACTGTGCAGTACACGAGCGGCTCCCGATTGTTCTGGGAAATCGAAGAGCGAACTTGAGCTAGTACCGTGTGTAACAAAATTTATAATTTTCATTTTAGCGTATATTTCAAGCTCTTCGCAAGATCAGAATCAAAAGATCATCTGTTTACATTACAAGGGAGGGTTTTTTAAGCGATAGATAGGGTTTAAGAGGCACGATCAATTTTTAAAGAATTTTCTTTTCAAATATTCACCGAATTTTGTTTTGAAGTTTTAGCGGCCAAGTGGCTGAACCACTGCGCAATCATGCAATCATATTTCTGTTCCGTTGCATTTGCCCAATTATTTTATTCAACAATCTAACTTAGCTATAAACAAACTATGTTTAGTTAAAATGGCTTAGTCTAAATCGATGTGGCATGGGTGATTATATTGGCCTTCCAATTTCTACCAAATTTGTGTACCTTTTAAGTACCGAAAAAGTGCTGTGAGAAGTTATAGCCGTTCGTAGCTCAGGCTTAACCATTTTCAGATAAGAGTAGGTAAATGAAAGGAGGAAGGATAGTTCTTTGCAACTGTATGAGTCACGATTAAGTTATTTTAATGATAAGGCTAGAATTAATTACTGTAAATCTCCGTCAGTTCACCAACATGGCGGCCGCTCGAGGCCTCGTCAAAACTGTCATTCCTGTATCTTTGAAACCAACGAGAATTCGAACCTTAGAATATGCATTCAGTATTTAGGACACCATTCTAAGACTACATGCCAAAAATCAGCCAAATCGATGAGGTACCGTGTCAGGCCGAAGTTCGAATTTTACAGAAAATCACTCTTAAGTTTCTTTTAATGAACTGCAGCAAGATTTTTCTTTTAGTTTTTCCTTGATATGCTTGCCAATCAAAGGGACAAACATCATTTAGGGCTTTATCTTTGAGTAATGATGCTATATGTG
Source organism: Porites cylindrica (assembly GCA_964035525.1). Taxonomy (NCBI): domain Eukaryota; kingdom Metazoa; phylum Cnidaria; class Anthozoa; order Scleractinia; family Poritidae; genus Porites; species Porites cylindrica. The sequence continues at coordinate 20,982,784 of OZ037788.1, forward strand.
GGTTGAGTTTGTTGTTGGTTCTCTTCCTTGCTCCAAGATATTTTTCCCCCGGTACTCCAGTTTTCCCCTCTCTTAAAGAACCAACACCTCCAAATTCCAATGTGACCAGGAATCAGGTAGTAGTAGTTGTAAATGTGCCACCTCTAAATCGTTATTTTATTTCTTTATTCACCCAACTTTGTTTCTTGACCAGGTGTGCGCCTTTACTTTAGTACAACAAATGTAAGGGCTCCATTAGAAAGACCAAGTAAACTACAGCTTGTTCACGCCAGACTGCCTCCCGGGTTTGCACCATCAGCAACCTCACAGAGACCATCTCAAGTACATGCAGCCTTCTACAGACAAGGTACTTGGTAAAATACTGATTTTGTCAAGGCATGTCTTGCTCTCAAGTTGAGAATGATCTTCTTTTAGTCAGTGACTCAGGCAACTGAGGAAAAAAATCAGAGTCCTCTAACAGAAGTCAAACTTATGACTTGCTGGTGACTACATGGCTGGAAAAAAATCCTGTCCGATAGTCCAGGACTAGCCAATCATCTTGCCGGGCAAGTAACTTTTAAAGTTTACTTGCCTGATGGACAAGGGTCAAGTCCAACTCTCTAATAAAATCATTAGCATAAGGCAAGAAGCAGCCTCGCACAAGCTAAATGTGAGAGCTTCTTGCCCAGGGGACGTGCTGGAATTCAAGTGATTTTTCACGCCCTCTACTAGTCCAGATGCTTTACTGCTGAGCTACATCGGACTTATGGGAGCTATAACCATCAAACTAGGTTCAGGTGATAAATATCTTACAATCAACTCTCCCTGAGACAGACACCTTTTGGATTGGCATTATGTGTACCTCGAAGAGAGGTGTCCGTCTTTCTATAGAAAGTGAACTCAAAGATGTAAAGAAAGGCAGAGACCATAGGTGTCCTTCAAGAAAGAGTTGACTGTATGTTGCTAGGACTGGGTTGTTGATAGGTAATTTAATAACATTTGCAATGACATATTAAAAGCTTAAGTGTTATGGGGAATTTTATTCCTGTGAATTTATGACTGAAAATATATTATAGCTCTCATTTGATTTAAAGGAGTCATGTTACTGTTTTTGCATCTTCGAAAATTAAGCCTGAATTTTTCAAAGTTGTTGTTTATAATAAGCATAATTTAATCATCTCCTTCCAAAATCATCCTTACTTTTGGAAGTTACAGTAGCTACATTGCATGTACATGTACCTCTTTAATGTTATTCTTGGGGGAGTTCATTCAATAATTTCAAGCTAATTTGTGGATAATGATAAAATAACATGGCTGACTGTCTTTTTCAGGCATTTCATTGCTAGCTTCATCTCAAACAGAAGAGATGGATATCCTCTGGGGAATCAGTCCTGATCCATTTCCCTTCCAGTCTCCACTTAAAGAGATGCAGGTATTAATTAATTTTAAGAACTACCGTTTGCATGATTTCAGGGTATTCTAGATTTTAATTCTTATTTCATGGTACATTTGGATAGCATTGTTCTAGCATAAGGGTATGTTTTATTGAGAACATTTTAAAATAAGTTACCTGTTTGCTCCCAAAAGTGGCCAGAAGTCAGAAATATCAAAATTTGCAAAATAAAAAAAATTCACCCTGCAGAATCCTGGAAACAACTAGTACCTTTTGAAAGAGTGGCAAAGGGGATTTCGTTTTAATGGACACACCATAGGATTTCATCCACAAATTGAAAAGGTGGTCTTTCAGTAGAATACTTTATGTTTTATTCTGGGAGTGAAAGACTGTTAAAAAATCTCCTTTTTCAAATTTTGGAGCCTCTAGATTACTGACGCATTAAATTATGGGCATTCTGTATCTGGTTCTTTATGGGCAATTTCTACATTTAGATTTTGATTCCATTTTATTCTTAATCTGAAATGCTGCCAAAGAAATGTACTCTAGTATAATTCAAGGGTATGAAAAGTAGAATTTTCCATATTTCTGCGAGCACCTACAATAGGAGCATTTTAAGGTACATGTAGCTTGCTGGGACATTACTTTGAGTTATGCATAATCTGTTACTGATGATGCCATCATCATCCTGTGCTCTGATTGGTTAGGACCTGATGTGACTTTATTAACTGTTGTGATATTTTGTGTTAGGTAAATGTACCAATGGAGGGTAGAACTTGGTCTTTAAGTGAGGTACCTGAATTTGGTGGCAACATGACAAGTGACTGTCCCATACAAAGCGACAGATGGCCAGATCCACCTGCTGTCATCAGGCAACATGCTTCCTGTCAGAGGTCCTTTGTGGCTCTAAGTGCACAGGTGAGTTTTAGAGTCTTTCAGCCATTTGTTTTTCCCAGTTGTCCCCGTTGTCCCAGCTGTCCTGGTTGTCCAAGTTGTAATCCCAGTTACCCCCATTGTCCCAGTTGTCCTGGTTGTCCTAGTTGTAATTTACCAGTTGCACCTTTGTCACCACCTGATCTTTATGATTGCTATATCAACAGGGAAGCTACCTTTTTACAACTTATCGCCCAGTTGAGCAGCTTTGTCAGTTGTTATTGCACAGTCAGGGATTTGATTCTGATGCAGTTCAAGCTTTCTTTAAGCTTCACAAGGTAAAAAAGATGTCGGGGAGGGGGTTATTGATTATTCTTTTTGTTCTTATTTATGATGGTGGATGGTGCAATATGAAAATATGGTTTATTAAAGGCAATGTGAAAATGGTTAATATAGATCTTTTGTCTTGCCGTTGAACAGGAAGACCAGGCATGTGCAACGTGTCTTGTTTTGGCCTGTGGTGCAACAGGAACCCAACAACAAGTGAGTCAAACACTCTTGTGCTTAACAGCACTTAAGATTAAAGCGTAGCTTCCATTTTGTCCCAACCCCTAAGTTGTGAAAAATGTGTCCAGGTGATCATGATCACGGTATGGATTGTGGTGGATAATTTTGTTGATTAGGGTGATGGTGATTGTTTGGCTAGAATTTAGTCTACTCAGAGCAGCAGCTGTAACAAATGTAGATTTGCCCACAACATCTCCTGAAAATCTATAGTGTCACTTTAGTTTTCCACTTCAATCACCCTTAACATCAAGGGAACTCAGCTGTAATGAGTGTTATGGGTTATGACCCTCAGTGATAGCACTGAAAGCTAGTTTATAGTCATCTGGAGTGTGTGAAGAAAATAAAGTTATCAACTGAAGATGATACAGACAATAATGAAATATTGCTGCTTTTGGATAATGCTTTGCTATCCTGATTCCAGGTTGCTGAATGGGCTACAAGAGCTTTCTTCAAATACGGAGGCGATTCTCACCTTCCTTCACCCGCGAACCCTTCAGCAGTGCACCCCCCTGTAACAAGTCCAGGGAGTCCCATTTCAGGGGGGAACCTGACAGGCAGTTACATAACCAGACCAGGTGTTGACAGTCCTGGTTTTGTGACTTCAACACCTCATCAGGCTGGCATGGGACAAGCTGTAGTGAGACCCGAGTTAACAAGGTCAAGCAAGCATGATGGACTGTGTCTTTACTTTGCAAGAATTTTAGAGTATGTATATGACACTGTTTGACAAATTGATTTTATGGCTTCTCAGATGTATCTAGTTCTTAGGTTTTCCATTATTCTAACATTGTTTCTATTTTTTTAATCATCCCTTATTTTTATAGAACTTTCTGGGATGGAAGACTTGTGTTTGAGGATTTCTTCATGCCTCTTCCTTCACAATCACAACAGGTTTGAAACTCCTTTTACTGCATATCACTTTGTCATTCTTTGTTTCTTCAAATAATTATGTGTTGTTTCATGCATAGACTACAGTTAAAAATTTGCAACAAGACAGCAGACACCCATTGGACTTCACTAGTGTCTGCTACTGAGTACTCCATATAATACAGCTTGCTTTATAGAAAATATAGGAAGAAATGTTTGGGGCTTACTAAGGCTGCTTGCCATTATTTTCACGGCAGTACTACCTTCAAAATCAAAACCACTTGGCAGTAGATTTCCATCAATCCAGATGGCAAAGAGTGATGACAATTGGGGGTGTATTTGAACCATTTGATTTCAACAGAAATCTGTTTCCAAGTGGTGTTGATTGCAGAGAAAATAGTGGTAATACGGGTCGCCTTCTTAATACCGGGTCCATGTAACCCTTCCACCGAAATTACATGATAATTTGTCTCTCTCACGTTTAGTTCTATACAAAATCCAATGATGTCACTATCAAATGAAGCCTCCTTAGCAGAACTTTTGCATGGATTTTACAGAAAGAAATTTCAAATTTATTATTTGTGAATGTTTTGCATTTGCCACTATTAAGAGTAAAGTGTTGACACGGGTTTCACCATATCATAATGTGAAAAAAACACCAGCTTTTTTATTATGAGATTTACCATTTTGATTCTGTCCTGCTTTTTAGCTCACTCCTGTGTTAAGGAGCATGCTCAGTGTATTCCAGTTGGGGTGGATTTTGGAAAGATTGCGACAACTTCAAACGTGGATGGAACAGAATATGCAGTTTATGCTGCCCCATTTGGATGCAGGGTGTGAATCACAACTTTTTTTCAGTTTTATTGTATTTTGTTAAGGGCAGCAGAACCCAAAGGAGCTGTGGTACAATTCATCACAAATTATTTCTGGAGCATCCAAACTTATTTTGAAATTGAAGATTAGTTTTGGTACAATATGAAAATACCAAAGGGGTAATATCCTGTAACATGGATTGCAAGACTTAGTGATGAAGTAAATTTTTCAAGGGCAGACTTCATGACTGTGCCCCTTTTTAGATAATTTAGCAAAATAGTTTTTTTAAGCAATACATTAAAAAGAAAGGATGTTATTTGTAGAAAATATCTCCTCCTTAGTTCTTGAATTATCAATAAGCTGTTAGTAGATGGACATGCCATGTTTAGGTTGATTTTCAGAGATTTTTTGTGGATGTATGTGCAGTCAGCTCTTGCCTTGCGGACACCGCCCTATAACAGACACACCAATAATACGGACGGGAGCTAAATCCCTGGCAAAAACAGATTACAGACATTTGACTGAAATAAAATCCTGCTGTTACGAACTCTCGCTAATGAGAACACTAACTCAAGGTCCCCACAGTGTCCGTTCTAAAGGAAGTTCACTGTATGTCGCTCGTCCAGATTTAAGTCAAGTTAGTGAGAGCTGTATGAATCTTTCTGAAAACCGTGTTTTTTTTTTCTTTCACAAAGTTTTCCCAGAGTAACAATGGCCAGTGGACAGTCACTCCTTCAACAGACACATCAAGGTTAGTGACTGTGGATAGCACCATGTCTTTGTCTGATACTTATTTTTTAAAATACTCAAAAGAAAAAAGTTGTGCATTGCAGTGCTGTACCACACCATAAAGCCATGTGCAAAACTGGGAGTGAAAATAGTTAATACTGAGTCAAGATGATTTAATATAATGCTAATCAGTACTTGAGCTTGTGTGAGGAAGCTTTTATGTGCAGAAGAACCATGTTATTCTTCGGATGATTTTGGCAAATAAACATAAAAACAGATTTGGGGTTTGGTGGCATGACGAAAGCTTGCAGGTTCACATTGAGTTGAAAGGTACGAAGGTTTTAAAACATTCTGCATTAAATGGTACAGTAATAATATTATTATGAGATAGGCCATGGGTCCTGCATTCATCGTAACCATTTCATGTTACAGACTGGGAAAGAAAATCTTGAGTCAAGGTAACCAAAATTAGGACACAGCCAAAACTAAGAAGTATTCTGATCTGTTGTAGCAACTGCTCCCTAGAATGCTTAAGTTGATGTTTCACCAATGATTTTCAGTCAGTTGTGAGTTATGGCAATTTTTTCTTCTTCTTAAGCATCAGCAGAAGCATTTGTGGCCGAAAAGAACTTCTTGATTAACTTCAAGTCATTAATTGACCGGTCAATTGAGACACTGCACCTCTGGCAAGTTCTTAATGAGCACAACTTTGAGGAAGTCATACTTCACCTTGAACCGGTAAGATGAAACTTAAAAGTGTTATATTACAATTTAAGATTATATGCAATAATTTTTGCAACTATCCCCTTTTCTTCACAGTATAACGATTAACTTGTTCAAAGCCAGATTAGTAAAGAAACACAGAGAGCGTGAGAACCTCCTTTGTAATGCGTGGAATGGTTTCCCCCAAAAATTCACACCTTTTCTTAAGCTTCTTTATGCATTTTGGCTGTGGTTAAGTTTTGGAATGCCTGTCCTTCTGTTGATTGTTTTCTATATTTGCCTCAGAACACAAAATCCCCTTCTCACTGCCACCCTCCCTATCCACACACCTTTTGACAAACAATTTTTCAAACCTCTTATTTGGTTATCAGTTTGAAGACTATTTTTTGGTCAACACGAAAAGGTGTGACATATAAAAATCCTTAGCTTTCATCTACTGTTTCGACAAAATTTAATGAGTATTGTATTAATAATAGTAGTGTTTGCTTAATGAGGAAAACTTCATGGTTATTTTCAGGTAATAAGAGATCGCCTAAAGCACATCAAATTCAGAGACCTAATAACCACTGGGCAAGAGGTGAGTAGCTTGGTTGTTTCTTTTCCTTCCAATGTGGCCAAACATAAAAAATGAAAGGAAGTTGTAAATTTGTTTTGCTTAAAGGCAATGGTACCGTGTAAAGGTACTACTCAGTAGCTTTCATTTGAATGGTCACACTTTAGGATTTCGTCCACAGACTCAAAAGTTAGAACCGCCTTGTCTGGCATAATAAACAGTACCACAGGAAAGTAGTAGTCGGTAGCTTTAATCTGAATGGTCACATAATAGGATTTCATCCATAGACTAGAAAGTTGGGGTCACCTTGTACGGCATAATAAACAGTACCACAGGAAAGTACTGCTCAGTTGCTTCCATTTGAGTGTTCACACTCGAAGGTCTCATCCAGAGAATCCAAAATGAACATCGTCTGACTCCTGTAGTGAAATGCTTGAAGTCACAGCATTTTGTGAGTACAAGTACAAATTTTATCTTGTCGTGACAATTTGTTTTGTTTTGTTGCTTGTGTAGATTTGCAGTGCCCTTATTGATTCTTTAATAAAGTGCTATCTGGATGACAGTGCCTCTACCGATGCCATTAGTGAGAGGCTACGTGATGTTTGTCCAAATTTATTCAGCAATGACGATGCAGTATCAACTAAGGTATCGATTCTACCATCAATTTATATTTTTTCCCCGAAAAAAAAAACTTGTAAAGAAGGAGTGACTCACTGGTCAGAGCAAATGCCTCTCATCAATGAGCTCTCACTAAGCTCTCTACTTTTCTCTATGAGGTATTAGCCATGAGAGTTACCGGTCATTTCGCCCCCAAGTCATTTCGCTCCGGTCACTTTGCCCCCTATTTAAGAACGAGGAATATTATATTTGAAGCATGCTTGTTTTGGTTTGTGCCTTAAAGAACGAGGAATATTACATTTGAAGCGTTCTTGTTTAGCCCTCTGGCCTATAGAATGAGCGATATTACATTTTGAAGCGCGCTAAATGACTCGAAAATAGGGGGCTAAGTAACACGGGGCGAAATGAAGAAGATTTGAGTACGAGGACGACTACAAGGACGAGATGTTACTACTTGTAACATTTAACACCTTGTTTCCCCAACACGACATTCTCGCTAAAACCCGTGGTAGAATTACGAGGGCTATCACGTTTTCCCCCCAAAATGACGCTGATTCACGCGCGCGTAGTAGCTATTTAGGAAAATCTTGTCCTCGTTGTCGTCCTCGTTTTAACGTCTGGGCCAGTGTCGTATTGAATTGTACCTTGGGACTGTTATTGGGATGCTATCACTTCTTTCATTGGCCATACGAGAATTCGTTTCCCAGACAGTCCCACGATACAATTCGAGACAACACCACTCCAGTGTCATGCGAGTGTCATGCACAACCTCCAAATTGCCAATTTTTCTGGTACTCCAGTTTTCTCGTCTACTTAAGAACTTACACTCCCAAAGTTCCAATTCGCCACTGAAGAAACGAGAGGGAATCTGTGCTGAGTTAGCTTTCGCAAAGACTTCCGGGAGTGCTACCGGGACAGGGAGAAAAAATTGGGCAATAGCTGACAGGCACGTCACTAGTAACGATCCCAGAGGCAATTGGGGAACACATTTCGGCTCCAGTTCCTTTCTCATTTCTAAAGTGGCCAATTTTATCTGAAACGCTCAGCCACACCTTTAAAAGAGTTCTTTGAAACTCTTTGGCACTTTTGTCAACAGAAAGGTACATTTTCGGCTGTGATTAAATGACAAGTGATTATCTGCAACCAGGTTTTATGATGTCTTTGTTTTCAAATCTGTCTTTTCCTTATTGCCAGGCTGGTGAGCTTTTAATGTTGGCCAAAAGAAGTAGAGACAAAACCGAACAAGAAAGAATCCTAAGAGATTCGCTTCAGGTGGGTTTTGACTGTTACAGCAACAAACGTACACTGTGTACATCCCACCTTCTGTCCCGGAAACTTTGCATAAGAAATGCTTCTTAAATAAGTCAGTTCATATGACTTTTAGCATTTTAAAGCCTTTCTCTCTCTATATCATTGGCATTTTTCACGCCAATCTTTAAGGACGACTATTTCGTTAAAGAGCTATTTTGACGATTATGAGGAACGATGTTATTCTCGTAAGAATACAGTACATGTCTCAAATGTTTCTGTTTTTTTTCTTTTTCTCTTTTAGTGTTTTCGACAAGTCACCCATCAAATTAAACTAGATGCGATTTGTTCTCATTTTGAATCAGGTGAGATGACTACTAAAAAGAAACTTTGAAATGTTGTTCATGGCTTGCATGTCCATGCGAGTAGATGACACCAAGGCGTATTGACCACTCCAGAAAATATCATAACATACCATAATGCCTTTTGTTTGTCACCCCAAAATTTTGCATAAGCATTGTTTTCAGTTTCTCTTGGGGCCGTTTTAACTCCCAAGAGAAACTGAAGACAACGATTATCCAAAATTTTGGGGTGACAAACAAAGAGCATTATGGTATGTTATGGTATTTTCTGGAGTGGTCAGTTGCTTAAGGCCTTGAACTTGATGGGTTGACATTCTGGTGAGGCTGCGCTGAATTTTGCTGGTACTACACAGCTAACTTCCGGAAAATGTTCTTTTGCTCTCTTATTAGTGCGATTCTATGAAGGTGTGGTGGACTTGTGTTTACAAGCTGCAGTCAAGTGCGATCCACAAGGACTGGCTCTGCACTTTTATAGAAATGGTGAACCTCATGGTGATGTCCAAGGAGAGGAGGCGTTTCTGGCCAGGTAAGCACCCCCCCTCCCACCCCCAACCAAAAAAAAAAAAAAACATTCGTAACAACACACAACACCCTGAAAAATATTGGGTACGTTTTGTCCCCTAGAGAACACACTTAAGCCCAAATACGACTTTAACATGTGTAGGAAAGGGTTTTTTTTAGCGTGCAGCGATTGAGTGCGGTGGAGATTCCTCGGTCGTAAGCCAAAGCCACTGAGAAAAAAACGCTTTTCGCGTGGGTCACTCACTATAAAGACTTGACCGAAACCGGAAACTGCGCATGAAAAGTGTCTGAAACCCAGGATAATAATACACTGAAAAACGCGTTTAAAATGGCAGTGAACGGAGGCAGCTGATGTGGTCTAATGAAAAGCCTCAGATTAAGCCACTGTCTCTAATTTCAGTAACTTTTTTTCTTTTAGACAACGTTGCTACAAGTGCATTCTGGACAGTTTGCAGCGTCTTTTAGTAGTCAGAACAGCTCCTTCCCAGTCTCCTGGAAGACCCTCCCGGCCAGGACCACCACCTACCCCAGACCCCAATGCTCTTACGTCACACGACGCAGAGAAGCATGTACGTATTAAATCTTTCTTATATGATTTGTTGATCCGTTCCTTCATTTTCTGGCACCCAAATTATTGATGTTGAGTTCCACCCAGCCCGAGAAAACAGTCTACATTTCGCGACGCCAGGTGACGTCTGAGGAATAAGCGCAGACATTCCACGCTGATGACGTGTCACTTCGGTGATCTGGGTAGTGCTTCGTTTTTGTCGTGCCGCGAGGGAAATTAGCTTCAACCATCAGAAGGACTACACTCCTTCCTCGTCCGCCTAAAAACTATCCTCCGCTGGCATGGCTGGTCAAGATTTGCGCCACAATTTTCTTTTTTTTTTTTTACCTCTGAAGACCCTTCCCTCTTTTTCTGTCTTACAGCCCGTTTACATGGAGGCGGGGAACCCCAGTTAGGTGAGGCAACCCGCCTGTCCATAAAATCTCTCATTTTAATTTGATAATGTTTACATGATAGGTGGGGTGACCTGCCCCTCCTATCTGGGGTCCCACACCTCCATGTAAACTGGCCCTTCGCAAGTATTGCCGAATGCGCATAGCGCACGAACTCCACACGTGTTACGCGCCCTCCTTAGTCTCAAGAGACCTGATCCTAGTTGACCTCTCATACAGTGTAAGTTCTCCACGAGCTTTAAAGTAGCCTCTTAAGCAAACGAAGTAAGCTTTAGTGTGGTGGCACAGTGGCGGAGCTAACATTTCCTTGCGAAGTTTTAACTGAAACGGCCCAACCAACCAGAAAGGGAAAGAAAAGGACTTTTTTAAAGTCTGAAGTGTCCCTAGATACTTTTTACACTCGACTCAGGGAAAAAAGAAATGGTCTGGTATTCTGGCGTTACTCCCTTTTCTTTAGGTACGTTACACCTTCGCGTGAAATTCACTCCTTTTGTTGTCACAAGTCGAAACTGCTTTATAACTAGTAAAAATGCATACTCTTATCGTTTGATTTATACTAGGACTGACGGTATTGCATTTGTTTTGTCATTTTGCTAGATGGAAGAGATGTTATCGTTTTCTTTAGCCTACGGAGATGAGTTGTGGCATGTCGTGTTGTATCAGTGGTTAATCGACAATGCACTTACGGACAGACTGTTGGAGGTGCAACCCTGAGTTATTGTTTTCATTATTCTTAATCTTATCTTTTCAGCCTTTTCCTTCAAATTTCAAAGGCGCAGAAACACGTTTCAACATTAGCGTGCTGTGCAACGTTTGCAGACGGGCTATCCAGCTTTAACGATTGCGTCACGCGTTCAAAAATTACCTCGTCATAGAAAGAACCTCAAATCTTAAGACTGGCTGTAGATTGACGGTTATGTCTTGCTATTGCACACAAAGTGTAAGCACATGATGAAATCTATAATATTACTCGCAGTGCTGCAAAAGAAGGAGGCTGACGAACGATGTAGCCATAACGTGCACTGAATGTCACACTTCTCTGCCAAGATAAGGCTCTCGGAGCAAAATTTTAGTTTTAATTTTCTTAAAACGATTTTTGTGTTATCAGATTAAATCTCCATTCCTGGAGACATTCCTTAAGCGATCGTCCGCACATCAACCTCCCAATGAACTGAAAATCCTGGATTTACTGTGGAGATACTACGAAAAGACGAAGAACTATTCCGCGGCCGCTAGAGTTCTCTCCAAGCTTTCCGAAAAAGAGAGGTAAACTTCTGTGATATAAAACCTGAATTATTTTATTTCCATTCAAACAATTTCTCTTCTGCTCCTCTCACAATTACTGTTGCTTGTGTTCCTTAGCTCTGAAGTAAAACTACAGCTGAGATTAGAGTACCTCTCTCGTGCAATCATGAGTGCAAAAAGCTGTAATTTGAGAACTGCTGCAAGCGGTGAGGGCGAATTTCTGCACGAACTGGAAGAGAAGCTTGAAGTGGCGCGCATTCAAATGCAAGTCTATGAAGCTCTTAGCAGAATAAATACCGCTACTCCTTCCAGACAAATCGATCAGGCCCTAGCTGTCTTGAATTCCCGCCTTCTGGATATTACAATGGTAAGTTCTTCAACTTTTCTTTCCAGTGGAGCCTCGATTGAACAAAGGGCCGAGGGACTGGCAAAATTTGTTCGCTACACCGAGGTTTCGTTATATCGAGGTTGCACTGTACTGGGGCGAAGAATATCGTTCGTTATACCGAGGACTTCGTTATATGGAGGTTCGTTATATCGAGGTTCCACTGTACTGGGATAAAAAAAAATCGTTCGTTATACCGAGGACTTCGTTATATAGAGGTTCGTTATATCGAGGTTCCACTGTACTGGGATAAAGAATATCGTTCGTTACACCGAGGACTTCGTTATATAGAGGTTCGACTGTAATTGGCTGTCTTAGATTTAGTTCCAGGCCTGATTTAGATCCTTATTTTTATCTTTAGATCCTAAACTTTAAAGCAGCCTTCAGTGGAAGGTCAAAGTAACTGTTTGTGGTTGGCTAAACACATTTTGCACCACTTTTTAAACGTCAGGCCTGAAGCCACGACTTGTTTGTAGGCGGTTTCCCGCCCTTGGGTTCGTACAGAATCTTGAATTCTTGAAAAAATCTTGAAATTCGCCCAGCAATTTTCAAGACCTGGAAAAAGTCTGGAAAATGGAGACATTGTCGAAGCTTTTTAACGACGATGCATTCCAAAAATAGTTTAACAGTGTCCAGTTTTCATGGCGAGAAGCTCACAACTTCACCCGTGTGGTGCTGGACACAAAAGAGGTCTGTACGGATAAAGAGCGTAGCCATATCATTTCACACAAACTTGAAAATGTAAAGATAGGACCTAAAAGCTTTCTTGGAAGACATAAAAAGGCAACGGCATTCCTTAAACAAAGTACTCTGGGGATTTACATTCGCACGAGCAGCTCCTAACATTGTAAACTTTTGTCGAAATAACTTTTAATTTGCCTTTTTAATGAACATATACCCATAAATCCTTTAAGGGCCTGTTTACATGAAGGTGGGGGGATCCCAGGTTGGTGAGGTAAAATGTGGCAAGTTACCCCACCTAACATGTAAACGCGATCACATTAAAATGAAAGATTATATGGACAGGCGGGTTACCCCACTTAAGCGGGTTATCTCACCTACCTGGTGGTCCCCTACCTCTATGTAAACAGGCCCCAAGTCTCATCGCTCATGGTTTATACTTTTTATCGACAACATGTTTTCAATCAAGTATATATTCTTTTTGATGAAGATTTGACTTAACATGAGTTCCACAGGGAACCAAATTTCTATTTCAGTCACTCATTTTGCGTGTCTGACTTACATCAGTTTCTTGCTTCTTATTTTCCCTTAGCTTTATGGAGATTTTGCTGATGTGTTTGCACTAGCTGAGTGTAAACTCGCCATTGTTCATTGTGCTGGGCACTATGACCCCATACTGATAGAAACACTTTGGAAAGACATTATAGAAGGAGGTATGTTGAACAATGAGAGTAACAGACAGTTGTTGACAAAATTTGCCTGCTCGAAATTTATGGGTCTTCATAGCTCAATTGGTAAGAGCACTGCCGCGCCAGCACAGAGGCCATGGGTTCGCATCCCGTTAAAGTCCCGAAATTTTTTGTCGGGTTACTTTGCAATTCGGCTTAAATTGCAAGTACCACTGCGACTATCATATCGTCACATAGATTTGTCTTTCCGCAGTTCACATCGTCATTCCGTGTTTCATTCCTTTACGGGTTAAGATTAACTCAACAGATTGGCCTGCTCCCAATATATGGGTCTTCAGAGGTCAATTGCTAGAGCATTGCAGCGTTTTAGTATAGTTTCGTTCTGATTGGTGCGCAAAGTACAGAATTTGTAATGCAAATTGAAAACCGAAGCATCCACGAAATTATTTTCTGGGCTCGGAAACCACGCAAATTAACCACCACTATTTCATATATTTCTCTGTAATGTATTACTTTTTACCCACAGAACTCCAAGAATCTTTGCAAAATTCTCCCAGTGATCGCATGGCAATCGTCAGTAAAAAGATTGCTTCTCTAGGAAAAATGTATGTTCACTCTGAGCGCTACTTCCCACTAGGTAAGTATCATTTGTTGCGTTACATGCGTGACTCTGAATGCTGTCACGCCATCGTAAAACATCAATCTAAGTTATCTGGAATACGGACTTTGATTCGGTTGAAGCTTGTGATACTCCCCACTTTCAAGCCATTTAATTTCTAGTTTTTTGTCATAACATTTGTTCACTGATTAACCGTTTTATTGCAAGTATTGCAAGGTAGTTCTTACGTTTGAGTCTGGAGGAAATCCTGCGGTGTGACCCTTCCAATTTCACTTCTAGGGCACTTTCACATGTTAGTACGGAGCTTAAGCAACCACAACCACAACAGCAACAATTGGTTTTATGAGGAAAACAACTGCTCTGCGCGTACATCACGTTTCTTAGTACATTTCGTCGACGTCCACTGCACGACTACGACGTGAAACCTCCTAATGCGACGATTTATATACGTGAATATATACGACGACGAATTTTCGTTTCTCTTTTTGAACCAGGATAAAATCGTTAGAATTCAACTCCAGGAAAAGTCGCCAACATTTTACAAATTGTGTGGTTCCAAATAGACGCAATAAAGTCTAAAAGGACGCAAATTAGTTTTAAGCGACGTTTTCACCGCCGTCGTCTCGTCGTTTCTTGATCTCCCTACTATTTGTTTTTAAGCGTTTTACAAAGTGAAATTTTGTCTAATTTTGACTTTGGCCACATTTAGGACTGAAAGGGTTAACCCTTTAAGCTCCAAGATCTAAATAGAGATTCTCCAGACTGATCTCCATACATTTCGTCTAATAATAGTTGAGAGAATTTGGTTTAAGATCAAACATTTTCCCATTGGTAACCAGTTTAGCTATTCTCATAACCCTTACTCTTGATGATTTGCTGATATCGGTAGGAGAAAATTGATGTTGGTCACTCTTGGGACCTAAAGGATTAAACACTGGCGCTTCATCAGCATCTAACACCTTTGTGTTGTGTCTGTAGGCGCCATTGTCCTAATACTAGAGAAAAAAAGTGCCGAGCTGGCCTGGGACCCCACTTGGGTGTTCATGACATTGTTAGAGATTGGAATCCCTTTCCCAGTCCTTCATGGAATCTACGACAGGCTCTTCAAAGCTAAGGTGAAAATCGATACAACGACTAGGTTTGATTTTCATTGAACGACATTTTAATGTGTTTGTTTGAAGGCATGTTGTTTTACTGTTATAAGGCGTTTCTATTAACTCTGTTGATGAAATCGCCGTAACATACGACCATCTAATTACAGTTAACTAAACATTATTTACTTAGGGTATTTTTCCGGAGTGTTCCTCTAAGCGTTTCTATCAAGTCTGTGGATGATATCCTAATGTGTGACCATTCAAATGAAAGCTACTTAACAGGTTTTTCTCCTGTGGTAGTGGTTATTACGCTGTAAAAGTAGGTTCTACTTTTTGAGTCTGTGGGTGAAATCCTAAAGTGTGACCATTCAAGTGAAAGCTACTTAACAGTTTTTTTCTCCTGTGGTATGCGTATTACGCTGTAAAAAGTAGGTTCTAACTTTTGAGTCTGTGGGTGAAATCCTAAAGTCTCTACAATCAAATGAAAGTATCTGAGCACTCCGTTTTTGTGGCACTGTTTATTTCATTGTACAAGGTGGTTATAACTTAAAGTGAGTGTATGAAATCTTGATATCTTACCATTAAGGAAAAACTTAGCGTGGCTTAATTAAAGCGCCTCTCAATGTTGGACAGAACGTTCAGTTTGAAGTTGTACATGTTTTAGGACCCGTCCTGGAAAGCTCTTAACAGGCCTCTTCACATTCTTGAAGTTATTTATCATTTATTGATGAAGTTTGTGAGTACGCCTTCTCTTTCTCCGCCATATGAAAGGTAAGTAGCTCCAGCTACTACACCAACTAAACCAAACTACACCAATAACCACACCTTCACCAACTACAGCAACTTCACCAAACTTCAATTACATAAACTACACCAAATTACACCATTGTTTGTTATATTCGTTACAGATATCATGAATTTTTCCACCTAAATTCAAATAGGACTGTGAAATGACTTTTGACTAACAAATATTAGGGTTTGGTTTTAGATAAATTTGATATTTTCCATTGACCGGTTGCTTTTTCTCTTTCAGGCGTTCGTTTACGACTTCGCTGTATGATGCTTGTGCTACGTATCTAGTGGAATTGGAATCAATTTGCTCACGTGACCCTAAAGTGCAGGATACGCTGGCCAAATTCAAGGGATTGCAGGCGCGTATGAAGCGCCTACTGTGAAAGAGCGACTAAATATTTGCTGTTTTGAAAACTGTAAAGCTATCCAAGTCTCACCATGAGTAATGTTTCTGCAAAATGAGTATTGTAGGTGATTTTTAATATCAAATTAATACCATATTGTACATAAAAGCTGAAGGTACTTCTTAGATGAATCTGTATTTTTATTGCGTTTTGGCATGTTCTGATACTACTCTGTCCGTCACGTTTTCATTTGGCGAGCAATGCCACAGAGGTGACGTCAGATGTGCGTTGAGTTTGTTGTTGGTTCTCTTCCCTCCTTCCTCGACAACCAACATTTTCTAAAACCGGTATGGTAGACGAATAACCAATTTGTTTATGTACGTCCACGTGATCGATTGATTGATATATTCACATACAGTTATTCATTGCAGGTGCAATTCTCATCTCCAGGTTGCTATTACGAATGCGTGGCGTGTGTTTGAAATTCCACGAAGGATGAACGCTTTCTCATCTCCCGCGTTTAACGTAACTTACGCAAAACACAGCGTTTGAGTAAGACCGTTTTGACCTTCGATTGATCTCGCCCACACTCCCTAACCTTTGGTTAATAGGCGTCATTATTATTTATTTATTTATTTCTGGCTGCTCGTTGCTGCAATTTGCATGTCAGATAACTTAATCTGTTATCCACCTTCCAACCAAACGTTCTTAAATAAGTGACTAATAGAATTTTATTTAAGAAATGGTGTCTTCACGTACGTGGCTACGTGAAAATACCTTCATGCCCTTCAGCACGCTCAGATCAAATCGTCAAAGAATTTCGCAAGCGTGGACCAGTTTGGGGTCAATACTTTATTCCGATGACTGTTGTCTGCGTAGGCTTCCCACAGGCAATCAAAACACGTTTCTTGTTCGGTATACTGATATCTTGATTGCTTTGCAGATAAGTCACGTAGCCTGTCGACAAAATTAGACAAGCAACTTCCCTTGTTGCTGTTTATTTTCCCGTAAAATATGTTCTTACATTTAAGTATTTGAATAAATATTCAAATAATCTCCATCGAAACGCCCGCTCTCTGCGGAAGTGGGAACTTGTTCTAGCGAGGGGGCTTCTTAGTACGTTCTGTCACTGAGTAGATTTTCTGACTCTCTTAGGAGCGACAAAACCGATAATCTAAGAACAATTCCAAATTTCTGTTTGTTAAATATTGATTCTATCCAGAGACACAAAGTTTCGAGCTACTTATATCTGCATAATTGACTCGAGAACTACTTTCCGTTGGAACTATTATTTTTCTACTTGAAATCGTAAAGTGTGACTATTCAAGAAATAGGTACTGATCAGTACTTTCCTGTGGTACTGTTTATTGTGCCGTGTACTGTTCGGTGGTCAGAACTCATGGACTGTAGATAAAGTACTTTCCATTTTTTGGTTTTTAACCTGTTGCCAGGTTCTTTTTATTATTATTATAGTTTTTTTTTTTTACAACAACTGCAGAAAAAAAAGAAGGAAAACAAAACGACATAACGGAAAAGAAACGAAGCATTATTAAATCGGTGCTACGACTATCACTACGTACATCATTTCTACGCTAAACAAAACACAACACTAGTCAAACGCTAACTGGAATTAACAACACACTTACTTCGCTCTATACTAACACTAAACACTAAAAACGCGCCACCTAAAGTAACCAAATAAGAAACTGCTACGCTAGTGGAGGTTGTTGTGATGATAGCTAAAGTTCCATCAACGGCAAGAGAGGTTCTCATTTTTATTGTAGAGCGGTTCTTTCCTGTGGTACTGTTTATTGCGCTGTACAATGAGTCTAACACCCCGACCAGACGAATCCAGATACTTTTGAAACCGCACATTTTGTTACACGAATCGGCCTTCTGTTCACACAGTGAAAAGCGTTAGATTCTAAGACGAGGACGACTACATATACGAGAACGACATTTTCTCAATACTAAGTAGTGCACGCGCGAGAACCAACGTCATTTTGGCGGGAAAACGCGGTAGCCGTCGTCATTCTACTATGAGTTTTAGCGAGAATGTCGTGCTGGCGAAAACAAGTTATCAAATTTTAGAAGTTTAATCATTTTGCAACCGGGAAAGAGCTAAACCTTCTCCAATAAACACAACCGCACTAATTTTTCAAGTTGAACATAGTACAATGAAGCTTTCCGGGTTGAATATTTTTCGACAATACGCGAAAAAAACTTTTACGTAAAATCTCGTACTCGTATACTCGTAGTCGTCCTAATCTAAAACTCTCTAGTGAACTCGCTCACCGAAACCGCATCTTTGGTTGAGTGGTTATAAAAAAACCCCGTCCACATGATCGTGAATCCGGGTAAAAAATATATGCGGTTGGAAAAAATGTCCAGCCTCGTGTGAACAGGGCCTTAATGGTGAACAACGCGCCTTCCCTTCTTCCTTTTTGCATTGTTTTCTTACCCTTCATGCTTAAAACCACTGGGAAAAGCAGGACATTACAACTTGCCTTTCTCCACCTGCCGAGCAAATCACACCCACACAATTTACGAAAGTCCTTGTGTGGATAGCTATTTTTAGCACAGTCGTGAATAAACAATTTAGGTTTGCTCAAACCTGCTAAAATTTAAACGTTATTTACTCTCACTCCGGTTTTAAACATCCGCTCAAATTAAAAACCTTTTTGACGCACAAACTGTAAGAGTCTTTAAATCTTTAAAAGGAAAACTGTGCTTTAATCGGAATGCTCAGTTAAGGTTAAATGCTTATGAACAACTCATTTTTTCAAAGGTCGAACTAAAGTAAAAACTTTACGACCGGTTCAACTACAACGAAATCTTCTCGACGTTTATGAAAGTAAACGAATGATAATTTCATGTTTTTAATCATGTCTTCGTGGATTAATTCCTAGTCGCTTCATCTTAGCGATAATTTCCTCTCAAGTCATTTTCCCGAAACAAAAACAGGAATGCAATAGAAATTTTCTGAAGAAACAACTTCGTTTTTTCTCTCCCTAAGCCATAAATCCTTCTTTAATGGTAGTTTTCCTACCGGATCAGGATGCGCGGTTTTATATTTTTATATTTGACTTGCAAGAGCGTCGGTGAATAGTGAATTTACATTCTGTCACGCGGAACTTCTTAAAAATGTCAAAGGGCTAAAAGCACCTGTCTCAAGCTTAATTTGTTTTATCGCTACTTTTCGATCGTTGCTGCATTCGAGGCTTCTCTTACAACGACTGGATTAAATTTTGCCTCATTTCGTACAAACTAGACCCAAACGGAGGAACTGTCCTCTTTTCTAAGACTTCACATATTGCATTGCGCCTTCCTTTTTCGTACTCTGCCGCCTCAAAATCGTTTAATTTTCCCATTTTCTTGAAGTTCGTCGCTGCCAGGCAACCGTCTACCTGAAACAAAGCTGACTCACCATGTAAATATTCAGCATCTTGCGTGTTGCGTGTATTTACATTTTTGCGGTTTCGCTTTACGGGAAAAGGCAAAATTTCTGCTCTGTTAACTTCACTTGGTTTTCCTAGTTTGTAAAAATCGTTAACTGTGTTCTCTTTCCTAAATTCTCTCATTAGCGCCCACTCTTTGTCACTCGCTGCTTGTAAATCACCAACGGACCTTGCCCTCTGTGTGAAGTTTTCTCCTGCGGTAATCCCACTAGTTTTAGCAGATTTCACGTTTGTTCTCGCTTTCAAGTCATGCTGAGTCGCAGTTTGCTTGAAAAGATCTTGATAGTGTTCCTTTGCAGAAATATCTTGCAAACTGCAACTTTTCAAAACAGCTGGCATTTCCTCTTTCGAACCTGCCTCCTCGTGATGTCGCAAATTAGCGGAAGAAACGCATGGCTGATCCTTACACGAGCTATCCGCGCCAATGACACTTTTCAAACAAACGTTCTTTGCTGTTCTTGAGCGCGACCTCTTTTCATACTCGCTGAGTTGATTCACAGACGGCTCAATTGGTGGTAACCTAGCCGAGTTGTGATCATTACAAACCGTTGTTTCTTCCCCTCTGATAAGCGATCCATGAATCGGTGGTAACATTCTTGGTTTTTGACAAGGACGTGAGCTAGGCGCGCGTAAACTTGCGAATCCTTGTCTAGTTTCGCGATCTTTATCTGGCGATCTTAACACTTTTCCCGCAGGAGCTGTCACTGAAATCTTCTGGAATCTAACATCTTGATGTTCCCAGTGAGAAGCAGAGTTCTGGATGCGTAATTTCGGGGCTGGCGAGCGGCGCACTTCTTCGGCATCTCTATCATCCAAATAACGAAAAATGTGCGTGAAAATCATACTGCGGTCGGTTTTCGCGTTTCGAAGCTCTTATCTACCAGTGATAAATCCCCGCACTAGTGTATCGTACCTCTTGTGTATTCTCTGCCGTTAATAAAACTAGTATCAGCTGAAACCTTATGCAGAATACTTCTCCACATTAGGGAACCCTTATCTACTGTTGACAACTGTCGTATCAGCCCCACAATTCTTGGCACTTCGTGCAAGTGGCAGCTGTTTTTATCTTCGGTCCAACTACCTTAATTTATGTAGTTTTCGTACAAAAGTCAAGGTGACAAGCCGCCCTCTTTCATAAGTTATGAATGCTTGTCGTTGCGAAACAATGAGCGAATTATTACCAGGTCAATCTCCCAGCCTTTTAAAGCCGTGAGAATTCTCATGATTCAGCGATAGAACGAGAGGGGAAGTTGTTTCTGTAAATTCTGCATATTGATGCAACGACATAGATTAAAAGGCTTCTTGTGATCACTACCCCGCAGACTTGTTTACAATAGTTATCTTGGGTGCAGGTGTAACTATACCCGATGTTATAAAACAAAACCCAGGGGATAATCCGATATGGCAAAACCCTATACTAGTTGTAGCTTTTGCTAAGTGCCAACGAAAGAAAAAGAATTTGCCTACATCACCGGTTTTAGTTCCAATGTTTATAAAACTATTTTAGCTGCTGGGCCGAGAATTTCCACTACAAGCACTCCTCGTTCCTACATTTCTGCCATGCTCTTGGCCTTAAAATGGCTCTTACTGTTCTGCTTTAGACATTTTTGAACCTTAAACATGTCGAGTTTCAAACAGCGAAAGGGAAATAACATTTATAGGTTAGCGCGAACTTGAAATAGCGAGTTGTAGTTCGTACAAGGACAGTAGTGTGGCAGCGAACATTGTCCGAACTTTGAAGGTTCGTTTGTTTTACAACAAAGGTTATCAAAAGTCACCAATCTCGTTCCCAGAGGACGCGATCCTTCCGCTGGACAAAGCAACGCGGACTCTAGGAACGAGATTGCAAATGTCACGTGAAACTGCACGTGAAATCTAACGCTACTGAAATCCCCAGGGAATCTACACCTTACATCATCGAGAATTTTTCTGTCTGCTGCAATACTTCGCGTGGCATTAAGCTGGCCGCCTCGCAAGCCGACCGTCTTCGCTCGGCTTGCTCGTTGGCAATAACAAAATCCCGGTGTATCACCGGCTCCCCCCTTCGATAATGTTAGGCTTTCGCTGTAGTCAGCGTTCTCAAACTAAAATTGAGTTTTTTAAAGGATAAAATAATGCGTTTACAACGGGTACCCAGCCGCGGTAAATTAATATCTGCTTTAAATTGCGACCCTTAAAATGAATTAATGAATCCATCAGGAAACCGAGTAATTTCAATTTTCAGTGGACCAAAACCTTGGACCAGAATAATGTCAACAAAATCGCATTCATTTTTACAGGGCTATAGATATAGTTGGGAATCTGTAATAGCACCAAAGACGTATTTACCATGCGAGCCCGACATTTTCACGTTAACTGTGAAAACACAGGTAAAATTCTTAAAATTTCACGTGTAAGATGTCATTTTCTGAAATTTGACATTTATTTTCTCGGTCTCGTAAGAAATTTCCTTTGATGTTATTACAGTTAACTCATTACATCTATAGCCCCTGAAAAATGTGGCTTTCCACACTTTTCAATTTGACATTTATTTTCTCGGTCTCGTAAGAAATTTTCTTTGGTGTTATTAAAGTTAACTCATTACATATATAGCCCCTGAAAAATGTAAAAAAGAATACGATATTGTTTAAGGTGACTTGCTACACTTTTCAAATGAAAACTATTAACCTCTTTCAAAGTGCAACATTTTTGTCAGTCAGAGGCCTTTATTGAACTCTTAATCACTGCAATTAATGTAAATTATCATTTTACCTCCTCAACACATTTTATTGCGTAGTATAACGCGAAATATAATGACCGAGCACCCAAAACGGGGACTGGAAACTAGACCTTTAAGGGCTTCTAGGGGACTTAGCAACCAGGGGTTTTTCCCACCACTGATCTCAAAACCAGGGGTCTAACCATCACGAGTCTTACATCCAAAGGTCTTACGACCAGAGGTCTTACAAACAGGGGTCTTACGACCAGGGGTCTTACAAACAGGGGTCTAACCATCACGAGTCTTACATCCAAAGGTCTTACGACCAGAGTTCTTACAAACAGGGGTCTTACGACCAGGGGTCTTACAAACAGGGGTCTAACCATCACGAGTCTTACATCCAAAGGTCTTACGACCAGAGGTCTTACAAACAGGGGTCTTACAAACAGGGGTCTAACCATCACGAGTCTTACATCCAAAGGTCTTACGACCAGAGGTCTTCCATACAGGAGTCTTACGACCAGAGGTCTTACAACCAAAGGTCTTACGACCGGGGGTCTTACAAACAGGGGTCTTACAACCAGGAGTCTCACAACCAGGGGTCTTACAACCAGGAGTCTCACAACCAGGGGTCTTACGACCAGGGGCCTTACAAACAGGGGTCTTACAACCAAAGGTCTTACGACCAGGCGTCTTACAAACAGGGGTCTTACAACCAGAGGTCTTACAACCAAGGGTCTTACAACCAAAGGTCTTACGGCAAGGGATCTTACAACCAGAGGTCTTGCAACCAAAGGTCTTACGACCAGGGGTCTTACAACCAGGGGTCTTACAACCAGGGGTCTTACAACCAGGGGTCTTACAACCAAAGGTCTTATGACCAGTGGTCTTACAACTAAAGGTCCGCACGACCAGGGGTCTTACAACCAGGGGTCTTACGACGAGGTCTTACAAACAGGGGTCTTATGGCCAGGGGACTCACAACCAGGGAACTCACAACCAGGGGTCATACAACCAGGGCCTAGTTGTTCGAAGACCGATTAACGCTTAACCCTGGGTTAAATTTAACCCGGGTTTCTTTTTCTTTTGTTCAAAAGCATTTTGTCGGATAGTTTTCTCTGTTATTTTTGAGAGCATCCAATCAACAACTTGTTGACAAAAAGAATGTACTTTTTAAGCTTTCATATCTGAATTCAAATTTCGCACTAACCCTGGGTTGTCTTGGCCCAAATTTGAACAACCCGGTCCAGGGGTCTTACGACCAGGAGTCTTATAACCAGCGGTCTTACGACCAGGGGTCTTAAAATCAGAGGTCTTAGAACCAGGGGTCTTGCGACCAGAGGTCTTACAACCCGGGGTGTTACAAGTAAGGGTCTTACAACCAGTTTCTGGGAAACTGCCACCTACCCCTTCCCCTAAGCCAACATTAACACTTACTTCTCACTTAGGGCAAAATGTTGTCTCAGGGGATGGGTAGGTGAGCATCTCCTAACCCCCGGGGTAGATTCTAGATCAAAGTGTTACAATTTACTGTCCAAGTCGCTTGACCTTAAGTTGCCGGACAGATCGTTAGCTACTGTTCAGACTGTCCGTGTGACGCGATCCGAATTATCCCGTAATCCTTGGCAAAATATTAAATATTTACAAGTTCGTGATCCATCGAACAGAGCAGTAGCGTGGCCAGCATCTGTGCAAATTGATGGGAACAAAAGAACCTTTTTTACAAAAGAAAAGAGTTCAGCTCCCACAAGATTTGTTTGGAAACCAATATGGCGGCCGTTTCATTGTTTTGGAACACTAATATGGCCGCCGTGAAGTCATGTGAATACGCTATTGCCGAAAATCTGGAAAAAATGATCTCAATATCTGAAATCCCGGTAGGTTTTTTCGGCCCAGTCCGGTCCTCAAAAGTAACCGTGATAACCTAAAAAATCTAACACCATACGGAAACTGTGGGGATTACGTACAGTACGTAAGCGTTCCGGGATATCAAACATCTTGGTGTCTCAGATTACGTCTAGTATTTATCACAATTTTGGTGATTTTCATATAGTTGCTTTGTGTCGTTGTATTCGTTAATTTCAGTCATCGGATCTCTTTACTTTTTTCCCCTTACAGTTTGAAGCTCAAGAGTAGGTGCATAATCTAACTTATTCAAACGCTTACAACTCTCCTGGCACGAACCATGAAAATCGAGCAAAAAAGACAGACCTTTTTCATATTGGACGTGTCCAGGAAACCATATCCGCTGCATTAAAAGCAGCGATGAGATATTAAAATAACGAAGCTTCTAATCGTCTTATGTAGGAAGGCCTGTTTCAGGGTTAGGGTCATCGTCTACGTGATGCGGAAATGTGAGTCAACTTCACTGAGTGGAATTCACTTAACAGACTGATGTTGTTAGGCTCACAAATGAAAAACTGTGCTTAGTGTATGTAACGATATGATTCAATGAATCAACAACGTTCCTTATGTAAACCAATAAGATAGCCTCAAGAAAGCTATGGAATGCCCATTTAAAAATCATAGGAGGGAGGGTGGGGCAGGGGGTCCGCACTCTACGTATCCGCATCCAAACATTTGTGTTCCTGAAATGTTAATTGTCTGTGATTAAACGTTATTGGTACAAATAACTGGACAGTAAGGGTCGAAAGAGATGGAAAAACTTTCTGAAGAATACGTGTTTCGAAACTACAATAGTTTTGTTAATCCCCCTTACCAAATTGGTCTGCAGACTGTATTTATGAATTAGGGTTTTGTTTCCTTTATTTACATAATGCTAAGTAGCACTTTCTCGGCTTCGACGAACAAAATTTCACAGAATTGACATTTTCTTAGGTTTTCCGACATTATGTACTTCAAAGAGGAAAAGCAGTACAGTCGACTCTCTCTTAACGGACACCTCCATAAGACGGACCCCTCTGTAAAACGGACACTTAGAGTTGGTCCCTGCCTTTCTTTACTCCCTTTATTTGACTCTCTATAAGACGGACACCTCTCTAAGAAGGACGCTTAGTGCCGGTCCCAAAGGTGTCCGTCTTAGACAGAGTTGACTGTACAGAACGCATGGCCTACACATCGATCATAATTTTCATTTTGAGCAAGCGCAACCGTACGTTGAACCAAATTCAGTGATCTTTTATTTACGAACAAATACAAAATATATTGGTTAAAAATGGGGCGGCGCATTGGTTAAAGCACCCACATCCCACAATTGCGACCCTTGTTCGTATGTAGAGGTTGCTGCTAGAGATTTTTACTAGTACTCCAGTTACCCACCTTTGCTTAAAATCCAATACTTACTGAATGCAAGAACACTCTTTTAGTGGGAGAGGGGAGGGTCTTTTAATGGAAGTGAAGACCGTGTACAAGCCTTTGAAAGTAAAACACAATTTTATTTTGACATAATTTTACTGGTTTACATCTTCTCAACCGAACAATACACCTTCAGCAGATGCAACGTAGAGCACAATGGTTGATTTTAGGGTTTTAAGTTTTAAAATAAAATTTTGCTCAAGCCTTGACAGCTCTAATAACACACTGATTTACTTATAATTGGAAATTTTTAAAACAAAATTTTGCTCAAGCCTTGAGAACTCTAATAACACACTGATTTACTTATAATTGGAATGGAGATAATCAGAAGATCACAAATGCAGGACTTGGATCAGCTAAATGAAACCGTCCTGCAGACTGAGCTAAAAATGCCGTGGACATGATTCACGACTCACACAAAACAAACAAACATAAAATGAGTTGAATGGCGTTTTTGTTTCTTTTCTTAATGGCTAAGCATCTTTGGTGTCTGGGCATAATTCTTCATCTCTGAAAAGTAAAATAAATGAGAAAGCAAACCAAATATACAAAAAGAAGTTAAAATAATGTTTGTTTTCAAATTTCCGAGGTTCTTATGGCGGCGTGATTTTGAACTGAGCGAAAGAGGGTGTTTAATTCGACAACGACCAGAAGAATTCCTATTATTGTGAATTAGAATGTCCAAGGGTCTTGTCCCAAAGTAAAAAGAATAAGAAATTGTTAAAACTGTGATATCAGTTCTACGGGTCGTAACACTCATGTGCTTTTTTTGGTTACTCAGTTGTTGTTTTTTTTGTTACTTGTATAACGGACGCACTTTGAGCCGTCCTGCAGATTTTTCAGGGGCTTTTTCTCGGCCAGGAACTGGTATCTATGTTCTGCCTCGGTTCAAGGTTTAGCCTCGTTTGCACAAAAATCACGTGATTAGTCTAGTGAAATCACGGTCGGACGCACTATCCTAATTTTCAATTACTAATAGTCTTTAAAATAGTTAAATTTTAACGGAGTCTGTTGGCTACCTGGGTCATAAAATGATAATTATTTACTCTTGTTCAACGCATGACATCATTGTTTTTCAACTTGCACGACAAAAATTCAAAGTTTCTCTAAACAATAGCAGCAATGAAGTCTATTAACAAGAGGAGACGACTTCATCTACTGTATAAACCCCCGGAAGTACTCCCTATAATGGCCTACATGAAGAGGCTCCGCCCAAAAGGGGAACCTTTGCAGTATGCAAGTAAATAAAAGAGAACGAATTTCTCGAGTTGAAGTTAATAAAAGGTACTCAGGGAAAATCTGTCATCTATAGGTATCTTAAAGGGATTTTAGCTAAATATTCCGTAGTTAACATCTCTTTCAGTAATGCCCGATGTCCTTCGGTAATATTTTTTAACTTCATTAATAATGATTATAATAATAACGTGACAATTTATTTATATAGCGCTTATTCGTTAAGAGTCCATAAGCGCTTCACATTAATAGAAAATTGAAAATTGCCTTAAAAAATAAAATATAACTCAAATAAAATCTCAAAATCTTGGGACCAATCGGTAACATACGTTCATAAAAAGGTTTGTCTTAGTTTTACTCAACAATAAGCCTTTTTGAAAAGAAACGTCTTCAGGGCTTTCTTAAAACTACCTACAAAACGCCACACGCTTAGCTCCAGAGGAAGGGTATTCCAAAGCTGAGGGGTACATATAGAAAATGCCCTGAACCCGTACGATTTTAAAATAAAGAGAATGGAAAAGGAACACAGCGTTCTTATGAAGGCATGTGAAAACGGTACCATTTTCAATGGCAGGATTCCGAAAGGGATAACTTTTCTGTGAAAAAATGTGTATTAAAGGATAAGGGTTAAACTGAGGGGCGAAGCCTCCCCATAAAACGTTGTCAAGTGCCTTCCCCCACCCGTAAAAACGCAAGTACGCATATAAGACCAATTTTTATTTTACGGTAACTTACTTCGGATATCTCACTGGTGGGAGAGTAATGTTCAGCACGGCCTTTTTAATGGAGCTTCTTCTGTCATGGAATAAATATAAAATCCATTGTAGATAGCCTCACTGTGACGGCACACATGGGATTATTTTTAAATTTGATACAATTTCCAGGTTTATTAATAAAACGAACCCTTGAAATTGTTTGAAAAGAGTACGGGATGTTAGTCTGAGGGAAGAGGGATGATCGCAGTTTAAGCGGGGTATAGCCCCCAGTGTCATAGTCTATCTAATTTGTGCATTCGTTAGTCTTGAGGTCTGGGGTGGGCGAAGTGTGATCAAACATAAATTAAGGCGGCTGCGAAGTGTACCTTTACGTGCCGATCTCACCTCTCTGGTTCCTCCGCAGTTCAGCCACTGGCTACGAGGAAGGAAAACCAGGCACCATTTCTTACCATTTACTAAAGGGAAACTAATACAAAAATCGCCTGTTTTAGCTTTTAACGTTCAGGTTCCCTTTAAAAGTGTTTTATTGTGTTTCTACTAAGGTGCGCAGATCCCACCTTCTCCAGTAGAAGAATCCAACCAACAACAGAACGGCGAGCAAAACGAACACTACCACTGGCGCGACGATAGCCGAAACCTTGGAATCTGCGAAGTGTTTGCAAAACATTCGTCAGAAAAAAAAAATTATCCCCTGAAGTTTAATTATAATATTATTATTATTATTATCATTATTATTATCATAATCATAATCATATTTATATTCATAATCATGGTAATCATAATCACAATAGTCATAATAATGATTATCATTCGAAGCAATTTATTTTTCCTTTTCATTGATCGAGAGCCCAAAACGTGGCCTGCAAATAATTGCCCACAAGTAATGGTCTGCTGTAATCCAACTGTGTTTGGCTGCAAATAATATTCTGCTCATGCGTAAATGAAACCACGCTTTTCTCCTTTTTGCGATCGCTCTTTCGTGAAAATAGCAGATACTCATTAAAAAACAAACTCGGTGACCGAATGATAAAACAGTTATTGACCTCGGTTATCACAAAATATCTTGATTTGTCAGTGTCTTGCAGATCAATTATTTACCTCCACTGACAAATCACGATATTTTGCTCAACCACGTTTATAACCTTCTGTAAAACCCAGCACGAATATTCTCCACGTATTCTCTTCCTACGACACTAATGACGAAAATATGTTTTTAAGTTAGCACACGTTTTCATGGTTGATTAAATGTTTCATTCCCATGCTTTTTATCTTTACTGTCTACTTTTTGAAGAGAATCTGCAAGAAAAATAACATCCTGCTCGATCTTTAGAATTCATTACATCCTTCTTAGCCTCACTAAACAATTGTTCATTATCACATATGTTGCAGTTAAGTTTTGTTTTTCTTTGTTTCAGATTCATTACCATGGCAAAAAACAACGGAAAAACAAAAATTAACTGAAATAAAAAATTAACTGCAACACATACATTAATGTTACCTTTTCTTGGACGCGCCACAGATTTTCTAGGCGTCCCTACTGGCTTTTTGACCTCAGTAGAACTAACTTTTTCAGTCGATATTGTCTTTGCGGTTCGTTCCGTTGGCGTTACAGTTGGATTCGAAGAAGGAACTATAAAAAACACAGCGAAACGATGCATTACCCTAGACTCTACAACTAGACTCTACCGTCTAGTTCATCCTGTTAATAGTGAGTTTACGCAACAGGACCGCAGGAAGGAGAGACAGCAAAACGCTTGTGTGCGACAAACGTGACAGGGCTGTTTTTTGCGAG
This sequence comes from Porites cylindrica, assembly GCA_964035525.1. NCBI lineage: Eukaryota > Metazoa > Cnidaria > Anthozoa > Scleractinia > Poritidae > Porites > Porites cylindrica. Next base: position 21,012,052 of record OZ037788.1, read on the forward strand.
TTTTGACCTGATCTTCACTTAACTTACTCTGTCCTTGTATTTTACAAGAAGATCTGTTTAAAGGAAGGTGAAGTTTGGCAGAAGGCTTATTCAAACAAAATTATTTTCACGCTTGTCACACAAGGTTTGCCCCTGAGGGAGACCAATCTGGGCGTGGCCCAAGCTTTTTTTGACCCCTAAAAGAGACCATGTTAAGACACAGACAATATATATATTTTTATATTTTTTCGCGTGCAATCCTAAACGAGACCTTTACGGCGAAATATGATGGCCTTCTGTCCAAAACACCCTAAGTGAGACCAAAATCTGAAATTTACACCCCTAAGCGAGACGACGAGCATCCCCACCCCTTTCATATGCGGAGTCCCTTCCCCCCCCCCCCCGGGATCTGGTCCCCCAACGGACTCAGCTAGCTACCGGAAATGCGTTTCGAATTTCCCTTCAACCTGATTAGTAAATTGACAATGGATTCCTCGTTAACGTTACGTCCCTCAACGAATAAAGACGCGTTATTGGCAGCATTAACCCAATTAAGTAGACCGTCAGTGACACAGCTCATTTAATCCTTTAAGTTCCAATATTAACATTCAAATTCTCCAAACTGATCCCCATACATTTCCGTTAAGAATTAGTTGAGAGAATTTAATAAAAGATGAAGGAATTTTTTTTTTTTTTTGGTTATCATTTTGTTAATTCTCACAACCTTATCTCTTGACAAGCTATGGATATTGTAGGGAGAAAATTGATGTTAGTCAACATTAACACTTACTTCTCACTCAGGGCAAAATGTTGGCTTAGGGGAGGGGTAGGTGGGCAGTTTCCCAGAAACGTAGCGGTCACTTACGGGTTGTTAAAAGTTCCGGACATTACCATTATATTTTTTATTTTGTTAGCTTTGCCCTGAAGAATACAAAAAAACACTGTGAATATGCAAACAAAATATTAGGGCAGGGACACCGCAACATCTAAAGCCAATTACTGCAGACCCAAAAAATAAATAGATATAAAAGTAGCAATTTAAATCACATGCAGCAGCTAATTTCCTGGTCTAAAAACCTGGCTGTGTTACATTTCAGGCAAATACTTTTGAAGCTCCTTGGAGAGTCCGGGTCACGAAGGGAACAACAGACGGATCTAAGTGAATCATGTTATGCGTAGCCTTGTAAAAGTATACTAGATCTAGTAACCCGTGCCAGTAGCACACAGGAAGTAGGTTTACAAAGGTGTTCTTACTTGGCTTAATCGTCGAAGTATAAGGAAGGGTAATAGGGTGTTTAGGTACAGCTGTTGCGTCGTAAGCTACAAAAAGAGAAAAACATAATTAGAAACAAACAATGCACAGAGAACGCAACAGGGTTAAAAACCCCAACTAGCAGGAGGCGACCAGCTGTCTATTTACAAGTGTGGCCAAGGATTTGAACTCGGGACCACCGAGAAATGTTCTCTTGCCGAGAATAAAACCAGCAAGTGGCGACGAGAACCCTGGACCACCAGATTGCGAGTCCACTGGTCAATCGGCCACACTGCCTCCTCATTGATAGTCACTGCTGTTCGAACGAGAAACTCATATATAAGTGCGTCTTTTACTACATAAAACCCTTTAAACTCACGCTGGTTGACGAACAGTCCACGAAAGCCCTTTGATTTTCCACGAGAATCGGATCTAAACACCAGAAAAACTACAGGAGACTTAAATGCCACGCCCTTCGCTGGTGGAGGTCTATCCCCGCTGAACTCTGCAAGAAGAGGGGCTTTCTCATCCCATCCGCTGTAAATCTTTACAACATCTCCGTCTCCGCCCTTTTGAAGGTTGAACTCCGGGAATTTGATTAAAACCTGCTCAGTTGGAGGATTGCTCTCTTGTACCAGGAACCGCCACGTGCAAAGCTGAGAACTAGGGTAACCACCGGTAGCGTAACTTGGAGACATAAACTCCTGGGATGTTGCGCTGACGGTGAAATGACAAGCTAAGGATTGAAACAATAATGATATAGATCATGCTCATGATAATCGGAGATTTTCCTCTGTGTAACTTAAGAAAACGTGAGATGCAATTTTGCTTGTTGCAAGATTTTTTGCCCTGGGCAACGTGCCGTTTCTAAAATTTGTTTTGTAATTCCCCATTTAACCCTTTCACTGCCAGAGTGTTTGATGGAGTTTTGTAAGGTGACTCTAACTTTTGAGTCTGTGGACGAAATCCTATGATGTGACCATTCAAATGAAAGCTCTTTGCCTGTACTTTCAGATGATGCTATTTGTTTCCCACAATTTTGGAAAATGAAATTTGGAAATTTGGTCGAAACTTGCCTTTGGCCACACTTGGCAGTGAAAGAGTTAAGAAACAAGAAGCCATCAGCTGACCGGCGCGTCCCCAGTAGCGACCCCAGAGACAATTGCGGGACGCATTACAGCACCAGTCCCCATATCGTTGCTTAAGTGGCGAAACGGACACTGCATGACAAGATGCAAAAACATTGCTCAGCGTTTAAGTGCCCTTGGTTACCATACTAGCCTGCGAGAAAGCTCTCCGGGGCGCTCTGGCGGCGAGGCAGGAAAGGAAAGGAGAGCTTGCAACAACGTCAATTCGAAATGCTGATTGGCGGAGATGACATTAGTAATGATCTCTCACGTGTTTTTCAATGTTTGTTTACATTCACTCTCGTTTCCGCTTTGCACTGATTGGTGGAAATCTGACAGTTCAGCCGACGGGGAGCCACAGGGGAATTGGAAGTGGAATTCAAATTCCAGAGCCGTAGTTGCAAGCTCTCCTTCCTTTTCCCGCCCTTCCACCAGAGCGCCCCAAAGAGCTTGCTTCCAGGCTATTACCGTACTAACCTTCATAGTAACAATAAGAGATTATTAAGTTTCCGTACGCGTGCGGATACGTCCCACCCTTGGCGTCCTTGTTTCCTGTGTCCTCGTTGTCAAATCGTATAAACTCCTTTGTAGCAAGCGCTCCATTTACTTGCTGACATTCGGAATTGTTGTACGCCAAAAGGTAAAAGGGACTACTAATGGGTAGAGAGATAGGCTCTGCTTTGTCACCATCTGTTCTACAGCAGTAGAAAAGCTTGGTATCCTTGGTGTATTCTCCGTCCGGTAGTACCCCTCCCATTTTGTTTAGGTTTTTGCGATTTTCGTCATCAAAAAATATGTATCCCTCTGTGAGTCCTTTTGGACATGTGCCCCTTTTGTAGATGCAGTATTGACCTAAAATGAGATAAAAATAAATGCAATAAACATTAGAATTTACATGAGAATTGAAGCTAGCCATAACAGGAATAACGGAATTATTGGAGGAAATCCTAGACTGAGACAATATCATGTGGGGTGATATTTTCATACTGCACACAGAGCTGTACATGAAGGCAGTAACTTTAAAATATAACCTTCAACTGAGTCCATTCTTTCCATGCTCTATTTCACGTTTTTTTGGTGAGCAAATGAAAGACAAATAGTCCTACAGAAAACTGTCTTTATTGGAAATTAAATGGAAGATCATCCATGATTGATTCGTGAAAACCTAGGCTCGATTTCCGCCGCTCTCTCGAGCGCAGGCTCGTTTCTTGAACAGTGGCTGGTAATCGAGCCTAGTGAAAGCCTCGCTTCATAGTTGCGCGCCGCATTCTTGCGATTTTTCACTGGAAAACTTGTTCGCAGACTAAAATTGATGCCTTACCCTTAGGCCAAGACTTTTTCCCAATATTTTCTGTAGCTATGCAGAAGGTTCTGTTTACGTCATCTTTCATGACTGATGAGTTCATGTGAAAATTCTGTGAATGATAGTTGTTGGGGTATACGTCTTCCGTGTCCTGAAATCGCCAGCCAGTAGACCACGTGACGTTCTTTGAGCGAGGACATCCGAGCCTGGGACGAGGGATCCCGAAAGTCCCGGAAGGCCACTCGACACCCGAAGGAGGCAACTCTAAAATGGCGTGAACAAAAAGAAGCTTAAGATGGAACGGAATCTCTAACACAATCGAGAAGTGAGCGTTTATGGACGTGTCTGGTAATAACGATATATTGGGGAGCTTAATTAACAACGACGGCCAAGGCAACGAAAACGTCACTTATAAAGTGAATTTGCGCTGCTGAAAACTTTATTGTGCTTATTTTACATCGTTCAATTCGTCAAATGATGGCAAATTTTTCTGTAGTTGAATTCTAAAAGACTGTATCAAAGTTCAGGAAAAGAAAAAGAAAGTCATTGTCTTGCGGTCACGTACTCCACAAAACGTGAAATTAAAACGTTTCACGTCGTAGTCGAGCAACGACGGCAAAGAAATGTTCAAGAAAGCGCATGTGCAAAGTTAGGGAACTTAAGCAAAGACGTTTTTGAGCGACGCACGTCGACCGGAAGTGAGGCCTTCTCCCTTCTCATATGCCTTGACGCTAACAAATTTGTATTGCTAAGTTTCTTTTCTCTTATAAAGACGATTTATTCAGGAGTTGCAACAGAACCACTGCCCAATGATGCAAAAAGTCCACTTCCGGTTGACGTCCGTCGCTCAAAAACGCTGTTGCTTAAGCTCCCTGTTGTTCTCCTTGACGTCACCGTCGTCGTTGATTACACCTCCTGATATATTATTTTATACAGTGTGTGACTATGTAAAAAGGGGCATCTGATGTAGCCTACAATCAGGGTTATTTAAAACTCTTGTTTGAGAAAGAGAACAAAGAATTTTCCTCCTTCGCGATGCCGTCAGAAAGATAGATAGGCATGATCACAGGCTGTCAAAAATAGTAAATATAACTGCTCTTTTATTTCATGCTGCGCGTGAAAAAAACTGATTAGTGAAACCTGAAGAATGAAACCCATATTAGATTGTAGAAAACGGACTGTGAGTGACCTTTGCATAGTTGGGACTAATAGACCTAATGCAAAAATGGCTGCCGGATTGATATTCTTTTGTTTAAATTAAGATTGGCCTGACTAGCCTCGCTTGAGATAATGTGTTCTTTTGAATTTTGTACTGGAGAACGAGGCTAGTCAGGCTAGTTTTAATTCAAGCAAAAGAGTATTAATCTAGCAGCCATTTTTGCATTGGATCTATGATTATGGAGCGTATTCACATGACGTCACGGGGGCCATATTGGTTTTCCAAACAATTCCTGTGGGAGTTAGACTCTTCTTATGTAAAAAATTTCTCTTGTTCCCATAAATTTGCATAGATGCTGGCCACGTGAGTGAATACGTTCTGTAGATGATCGTTAAGCACAAGAGGCGATCTGATCACCGACAACAAACGACAAACCGGTGGGAGGCACCGGTTTGCCCAGACCTGGCGGGTAACCTCTCTGTTGAAGGAATATGTTGCTGACTATGACGTCAGAAAGATGAGTGCGTGTCGGGCGTGTCGCAAAACATTTCTCATTTCCAGGCTCTTTTGCTTGTTCTCCTTCGACACAAGATGGCGAAACAAACAAAGAACGAGCTCAAGCAATTTGAATCTTACCTTCACCACCTTTAACTTTAAAGACGCCACGAAAACCTTTAGATTTCTTCTTTGAAGAATCAGGTTTTCTAGACTGAAACTCCATTAAAAGAAATCTTGCACTTCCATAGCCTTCAACCTTAGGAGGATTTTTATTGTCAATCGCCCATACTGGTCCATCGCTTTTCCAGTTTTTGTAAATCTTAATAACGTCACCATTTTCGATGTCCATTTCAAGAAACTCTATGTGGACCTCCTTTTTCTCTGGGGCAGCAAATCGCCACGTGCATTTCTGAGAAAGGGGATACCCATCGTCGTAAAACTTGGGAGAAGTGAATTCTATCTGTTCATCTCGAATTCCGTTCAAGCTGTAGGTGAACTGACAACCTGAGAAAACAAACTCAAGGGTCTAGACTAAGGCGCCCCAAAAAGCGTGTTACCGATGTTAAATTAAAACAAACAAACAAACAAACAAACGAACAAACTTTACTCGAAGGCCTTAAACAGAAACTGCAGTTGTTGTTGTTATTTTGTTTTTGTCCAATGTATTGAAACTTCTTTTCATCTAAATGTAAGCAGACTTCATAAATGTACAATGTTGGGTTTACCGTAAATGATACGCCCGGGGCGTTTATTTAATTTTAGCGCTCCAAGAGGATCGCCATTTCTTAGTATTTTGGAGCACTTTTCACGGGGGGGGGGGGGGGGGGGGGGGGGTGGTGGTGGGGGGTGCGTTTATTCGATAGGGGCGTTTAATACAAACTTAACAGCGTGGGCGGGGAGAGGGCGTTTATTAGATAAGAGGCGTTTATTTGAGAGTGGGCGTTTATTAGATAATTTACGATATCTTTGATAATTCGTAGGTACAGATAGATGTCACTATGTTTACCGCGAATTTGATTGGCTTTGATGTGACTTCAGTTTTAGCTCGTTGAAAAGTAGTTTAAGTATCTTAACTGAATTAGACGAATTACTACAGATGGTGGCACTTAAATTAGAAAAAAAAAGCTTTGTTACCTACTTTCATAATAACAGTAGAAAAGTAGATGATTTGCAATTCCCGCGCCATAAGGATAACTTCCGTTCTGTCGGTCTTTATTGCCGCTATCTTCAGTGTCAAATCGTATAAACTCCTTCGTAGCAATTGCGCCTTCAACTCGTTGACACTCTGGCGTATTGAACGCCTTAAGATAGAAAGGACTTATGACGGGGAGGGAGATGGGTGTATATTTGTCACCATCTGTTCTGCAGCAGTAGTAGACCAAAGTGTCTTTGTCGTATATGCCGTCAGGAAGTGTCCCTCCTTTCTTGTTGATGTTCTTGCCATTCTCATCGTCCCAAAAGACATACCCTTTCTTTAATCCTTTGGGGCAATCTCCTTTCTTGAAAATACAGTATTGACCTAAAGAAAATAAAGTATATATAGAAAATTGACCGAATTGACCCGAACAGTTCGAGACTGTGGACAAAGAGAGAAAGAGAAATAACATGACAAATAAGTTTGGAATTTGGAAGTACCCTCAGATTATATTTTGCCGATTTTGGATTGCTACGCTTTGCGAGTGACGCCATCTTTTATAAGATCGCGCCATTTTTTCAACCAATGGCATATTAGAAAGCACAACGCATCTTAATTTTTTGGTGCTGATTGTGGTGCTCTTACATGACAGAAACAGAGCCTCAATTCCTCATGCATCTCATAAAAGTCACATTAACTGATTAAAGTGCCTGCGAATGTCTCTGGTTGGCGCTAACGGTTTGCCCTATGTAGGGAAATGCGGATTTTGCTTGTGGAGTCCTGAATCTCACTAACGGTTGGAATCCAGAATCGAAGCTCCACTGACAAAGACTGGAATCCAGTACCTGGAATCCGGAATCCACGGCGTGGATCCAGAATCCAAGACTTCCTTGGATTCCCTTGCATGGGCGAGAATGGTCTATTACCTCTATATCAACTAATCAACGGTAAATGGAAAAAACCATTCCTGAATTGCTATAAGACGGATTTTTGCATTATCACACACTTGTAGTTTTGTGGTTTTAAAGTTCGCTGTCCATTATTTTGTTAGATTCTTAGGGAAACACCTTAAGCCGTTTTTCTCTTTTCAAGAGGAAAGAACATTGGACTTTGTCTCCCTCTCCGCATCCCTAAAAGATATATTTTGACTTTTTAGGGTGGGTCAGTCCCTTTCGTTCCCCAATTTTACCACACTGGGCGCCGGTTACCTACGCTGGGTGCCAGAGGCTTTTCATGCGCGGTTTCCGGTTTCGGTCAAGTCTTTAAAGTGACTTCGGCCGAAGACGTGTCGGCCTGCGGCCGACGAAAGCTCCTCAGCTCTTCGTCGCACGTGAGAAAAAACCTCTGGTACCCAGGGTACCGGTTACCCGCACTTCTTCGTGGTCTGATTGGTTGGTCGCATTTTCTAAGGCAGTTGTATCTGGTTGAAGGGGTCTTTTTAATAATTTTTTAATCCGACGACACTCAAATGAAAACAGCCCTTCATAAGCAGTTTATTTATCAGTGTAAATTAGCTTACCTTGGGGCCACTCAGTCGAAACGTTGTTCTTGGCCTTTGTACAGAACGTCCGGTTAACATCTACTCCCACTTTTGTATCCAAATGATAACTTTTTGATTTACGAGTTCCAGGTCTTGTATCTTCAAGATCTTCAAACCGCCAGCCTGTGGTCCAGTTGGTCTTTAGCGACACAGGACAACCATTCTTTGCTTTTGGTAACCCATAAGTCCCTGCAGGCCATGTGACTTCGGCTGGAAAGTGAAGGCGTCAAACCAAACGCACAAAATTAAGGATACCAAAGACGTTTGCCACACTAACTGCTCAAACTTCAGCTACGGCCTTAGCCTAAAACAGCGCCAAGTAAACTTCTATCCAAGCCTTTGTAGATTGCCCAATATCATAACGAATGGCTTCGCAAATGAACTTTTTTGAAAAGACTTTAAAAAAGAGTCATCTTTTATAATAGCATACAATTTAGCCCAGATTAACATGGAATTCCAAATACTCTCTTGTAAATTTAACTCTTTTTGAGTAATTTTTCTTGTTCCGTAAACATTGCGTTTGTATTATTATAATATAGCTTTAATGTAAAATAACCGAAGCATGAAAGTACCAACGTCTGCTGATTTGAGCGGAAAAAACGTAGACCAAATCGCAGCAGACTTCCAGATCTGGGAACATGTGGGAAGTGCACTTTGGAACTTGAGAAATTTCGCGTTTGGCTTACATGTAGCTCCAGAAAAGATCAGAAAGGTCTCATGAAAGTCCCCCCCGCCCCCCCATCCACATGAAAGGTGAAGGAAGACCTTACAGTATTAGAGAAAACTACTCAGTTAACCCACAAGCGTTCGTACTAGAGGCTACCCTCACAATCTCATTGAAAAAAATTACCTCGGAGGTTAAATTTGCTGAACGGAAGTCGGCTTTATTACAAAACAATAAAGTGTGAAAAAAATTCTGCCTTTTGTTCATTTACAAGATAAATAGATAGTCTCTTTCTTTAGCGAGGGTAGCACATGGGAGTATTAACAACTGATAACCCAGTGGCCCTCGAAGGTAAGGCAAGGTAAAGTAACCCTGCTGTTGCATCACCCAAGCAACAACTTTATGAGCAAATGACATCTAATCCAGCCTTTACAGAGAGAAATATTCAAAAAACCAACGCTTATCTCCTACATTCTTGTCCGGAGCAAAACTCCACATCAGCCTTTGGCTGCCTACCATTGACCTTTCAATAAAGTATGTATGCATGTGTGTATGTATGTACCTATGTGCACTTTGACTGCAACAGCGCCGATTAGATCTGGTGTTACGAAAACTAAGACCCTCGAAAACTAAGACCCGTCTTAGTTTTTGAGATTACGAAAACTAAGACCCCCTAAAATTGAATTTTACGAGGTATGAAGTCAAATTACCCGAAGTAGATCTAATCTGTCAAATTATTTTCTGTCCGATCCTTTCCACGGAGTTTTAGGTCATAAATTTAGGGGTCTTAGTTTTCGTAGTTTCGAAAACAAAGACCCCGCTTACCTTTCGTTATTACGAAAACTAAGACCCACAAAATCAATCCGTAAAATAAATACAAAGTCGGTTTACGACCGTTCAAAGACTTTATTCTGTAACACCGGGTGTAAAACTACCATTCGCTCGATCCGCTTCTTCTACTACTAGACGTATCAGTTTTCACGTTTACCAAAGGATGAAAGACATACACTACCTGTGTATAATTGTACGCTGAAAATATGCTTTACCCTGATTTACCGATAATTTTGGTTGTTTATCCTTAAAAAAAAAAAAAATTGGCACTCCGCTGTAGATGGACTTTTGTCTATAAAAAGGCTGACCTTTCGACACACCACTGTCACGCAATCTTCATTTTGTTTTGAACTGGCATGCACGTTGGTTTGTTTGTTATATTTTTTCTGAAATTAAAACGCAAAATTTTCGAGTGCCTCGCTAGTACTGGAAATTCATTCATTCATTTATTTTTTATTTTCTTATTTATTCATTTATTGGGTGATTTTTAGCCGGTAACCTCAGACTATTTCACCGTGCCCCCAGCAACTCCCCATAACTTTTTCCCTGGTTTTCGGTGATCTCCGGGGTGGTAACGATAAAAATATACTGTTTTTCTCGCCCTTTTTAAGAATGAATTTTTCTGGCTATGGCCTCATGTGGCCTGGCCAGAAGAGGAAACATCCTTATTTTTGTGATGTTTAATCGATAACCCAACTGGTGATCGATCAGATCGGAAGGGATTTTGATAATACTTGTCATTCAGGCCCGGGGGGTGGGGGCACTTTAGGAATTTCTGGGTGGGGATGTGCCGCTGGGAGCCTGGAACCCTTAACCTTTACCAGAGCTAGTTCAGCTGAATTTTGCTACCCTATACTAGAGTAAACTCCCCAAATCCCCCTATCCTAGAGTAGCTGTGTACCTAGTCAGGAGCCGATTACCTAGTCTAGATAAAATCTTCAACCAAATGATCAGTTTCATGAAAAATGATACCCTATTCTAGAGCCAAACGCTCTTATTTATATACCCTGTCCTAAAGTAAACTGCTTGAAAACCATACCCCTCACAGCGGCACATACCTATATAGCCCATATATGGCAGTACCCCCCCCCCCCCCCGGGCATTCAGGTAACGTAATCAGCCCCGTCAACGAAGGCAAAAGACAAAAATGAAGTCGAGGTAGGGGGGAACTGCACGGTATTACATTTTCAGGGATAAAAAAATAGTTACAAAGCCAAGAATCAAACCTGGCCATGTCTCTAAGCACTTCTACCCATGAATGAGCCTTTTATGTTTGTGATCAGCGGTTAAAAAAGTTGAAGAACAGTTGGGAAAAGAGGCGAAAAAAAAGTCGAGAAAAAAGTCGGGAAAAAAGTCGAGAAAAAAGTCGAGAGAGGAAAAATCGAGCACACAATTTGCATGGCACTTACCCGGCTCCGTGCAAACACTAAGACGGGTCTTACGGGGTGTGTTCACATGAGAAAAATCGCACCGGCGCGAGTTTCATACCGGGATGACTTTTTGATTTCGTATTATGTTCACATGATGACTGGGTCATTTTGAAGGTACACTTCATGTTGAGATTTATAATCGCAAACATCACGCATGCGCTACTCGTTCCAGTCTACCGGCAGACCGATTTCACCCGGGAATGGGTGGACGTCTCGCGTTTACATGATATCGTTGCAAAATCTCGTACCGGAGTGAAATTCTCGCCTCGGTGCGGCAACCGGGGTGAACTCGCGCCGGGGCGACTCGCGCCGGCATGACATTTTGTGGTGGTATCATGTAAACAAATGTCGAGCGATCGGAGGGAACCGGAGTGAACCCGCCCCAGCGCGAAAGTCGCCCCGGTGTTATGTAAACACCCCTACAGGTTTTAGGTCTTAGTTTTCGTTTGGATCTCCGATAATCTGCATGTGATCTCCAGCTAATATATATTTGCGAACAATTATATCTCTGTTCAGTCAGCAGACGTTAGCGGGGCGGGAACGCGTGACGAACCCCTAAGAACGTGTGAGCGGGAGGCTAGAAAGTGCTAACGCATAAATTTTTTGAAGCTTCACAAAGCGTTTTAAAACGAAGTTCTTTGCGGTCTTTTTGCAAATCCGAGAATCGTCCTAGCATGTTTTTAACGTCTGCCAGGGTGTGTTAACTTTGATGTTTTCATTAGTCGTTTAGACAAGCTGTCGGACTAATAAGGTCATAATAATATTCTAAGTTATTTAAATTTCCAACTAAGTGCTAATATTTGATAATATGCTAAACATGCTAAACGCCATACTCATTCCATAGTTATAAAATACGCACAAATTAGCTCCTCAGAGACAAATGTCAAAATCCGCAATTAAAACGGAATGCGGGAACACTCAATAATAGTGACCTTTTCGAGGGAGAGTTTTTAATTCGCTCAAATATAGTCGCGTGTCTTAAAGAGAAGTATAAAATTACGATATGAGTAAATTAATGAGTTGTTAGTAATATATTGTTCCATTGAAAACGTGCTAAATTATTTTATAAACAAACTGTTGGAGGTCTGGCGAAGCAAATCGCCTCCTTTGGATCGGTGTAGAAATATAAATAGATGATAATTTAGTTAGCCTTTTATCATCAGCGACTTTTATCTACAAATTTTAACTGCAATGTTCAAAATGACCGCTGGAGCACAAGGTAAGCTTTTCAGCTGCCTTTCAGCTAATATTAAGCGTGCGTACAAAACGTTTTTAAACTTTTAATTACTTCCACGCATCGCGAAGTAAAGGATTCGCGACGTTCAGGAATGTCCCAAAGTTGCTTTTTTTGGGACAAGATTGGGCACGGAAATTCTGTTGGTTTTCGGTTTCAGTTCGACTATTTGACGAAGTGAGAGCCGGATTATTAGTTCTAGTTATCTCGAGATCACTTCGATTTCTTTGATTTATTCTTTAACTTTTTCGAGGAAGAAAGAATTATTATTTTGGCTTTCACGGGGTTTAAACCGACTCACCTGTGTGACCCGTCAAATAAGAGGACACTCTAAGGTGCTGTTTACATGGAGGGAGGAAGATCCTAGTACCAGGAAGATCCTACAGGGCGGATCATCCTAGCGCCATATGTTTTCTGTATTCAGTTTACATGCAACGGTTGTACTTGTCCTTAGGACTAGAATCTTCTTAGTACGGCGTGGTTTCGGCTATTTCACGAAATGACACCACAGAAGTTCAAGGGAGAGTTTGTTATTAAAAAAACTTAAAAGTTCAAGTCACGTTCTGTGTTTACAAGTTTACCGAAGCCGTAAGATATCTGAAGTTCAAGTGATAGTTTGTTATTATTGGCAGGGGCTGTTTAGTTTTAATTAAGTTCAAGTCAAGTTTGTGTTGGAGGATGTTGTGTTTTAAAGCTCTGTAAAGACTATGTTCCTTTGGTACAGTACTATAAACTTCTTTGTGTTAATCCTGGCCTGCGTGCTTATAGTCAGTGAATGATTGTCCTCAAAACATTCGAACTCGTAAGTAACATTGAGTTTTAGCCAATTCCATGCTCAACGTAATTGACTCCTTACCCATGCCTTACATATCTTTAATCAGTACATGAGACTGTTTAGGCTGTTTTTGAAGCATGATGTAAAAAAAAAAAAAATAGAGAATTCCTTTTTCACTGTTTTTTTATTGTTAAACTTGTTACTCACCACCAGTCATCAGAGCATAACTGGGCTAATATTTCAGAGACAATTTGCTCCGTAATGCTAGTAATGGCAAGTTGGCCTCTTGGATGTTGCTCTTTTCAGAATATCCTGACAAATCCGATAATTTCACAAACTGACACCTTACTTCCACCATATATCATTTCTTACTATTCCTCCGCATTTACAATTATTTCCACAACCACGACGCCGAAGTGTACGCTCCGTTTTTTAACATGTCACTGTACGACTGCCTGTTCTACTGTCTACTCAAAATCTGTGTTGTTAGAATGAACTTACCTTCAATTGATTGTGACGAGAGCCAGACAGTCACTAGACTACTCAGCAAGAATGACGGAACTCGTGCCATGTCGTGAATTTAGCATTTAAATATTTGTTGAAGAATAGGTCCAAATTATGCTCAAAAGATCGGAGTTCTCAGCAGAAGACCTTCTCTACATACACTACTTCGGAAGAGCACATGCACATTTGGGACTTCCTGTTTGTTGGGCAATTTCATATACCCCATGATGCTTCGCGGCTAATTTCTGTCTTCTCTCAGCGGTGGAAAGAGCATTCCAAGGGTTTCGAGGGAGATTTTCAACGACCTGAATTTCAAGATGCAGCTCAGTCAAGGTAAGTTTCAATGAGCCCTGTTAATCTTTGGTATCTGATTGATAATGTAAAATGTTTCCATGGTCATTTCACCCATTATTGTTCTCGTCTACGACCCTGTTAAGCCATGCTGTTTTAACTCGCAAGTGAATATTTATTGAGATGACTTTTAATTATCGAAAACTGTGTTTATTCTAGCAAAGTTTTGCCCTAATGAATTATTCAAATCTGCGTACAAGGAGTGCTTGATACTGGTTCCAAGCGCCGACCTCTTTCGACCCCGCGATTTTTATGGGTTTTATCGTTTTGAAATATCGCCCTTTCTCCGCTAAGATGCAAGACGAAGGTTTCAATTTCTTTATGCTAAGTCCTGCGAAGATGGGACATTTTTTCTTGAATTTTTCGCTGATCAAAACACAAATATTATCTCTTGAGGGTATGGTGAATGTTTGAATTCAATGGTTTATAGTGTTAAAGCTTTTTTGAAATTGGTTTCTCATATACAGGCCAGCAAATGTCATGGAATAGCATGCCCCAGGACCTCAACCGGCGTATAAAACCTTTAAAGACATTTTGATGATTCTTTTAGGATCCATTGTTGCGAAGAAGTGGGTGTTTTTGTATATGTATTTTGCCATTTCTTAATAAAGCTTTGTTTATGTTTGACGACAATGATTCTTAGCTGGTGTTGCGTTACGAAATATCTAGAGATGTCTTTGTTATCTCTATTGTTTGTTCTGTTGTTCGTTGGAGCTATTCCCCGCCTTTGAATTTAATCTCCGATAGAAGTCACTTTGTACTTTAATGGTCTCGGTATCTTCTGCATAAGCCGAGCTTGTTGAAGTAAAAGCATGTGCGGTCACCCTACGGGTTGACCGCATCGATGAATTATTGAAATGACAATATGAGCACCGCGATCACAAGCAACGAATAGAAATCTCACACCTAGAATATGTATTTATTTCAAGACAAGTACGTGGAACTCGCTTGTTAATCCATGGAGAGCTTTATCAACGCACGTTAAAACAGGACGTGCTGAAGCAAAGACCTTCCTTGTTATCTAAGAACATTTGCGTGGACTGCCTTGCTATCGTAAGCTAACTCATAGTCGGCCGCCGAAACACTCTCTTTGACTTAACAAGAGATATATTTGGTATGGTAAAACGAAAATCGTAAATAGATCGACACAGCAAAGGTACAGAAAGTTTTAACGGCAAAACAAGTCGCTTTCGCTTTCGCATTCCACCGTTGTTGAACTGATAGGATCACGTGCGTACGGAAGCTTGATAATATAGTATGAAGCGATGCAGCATGGGATATATGAAATTCCCCTCTTTGGGTAATCGTAAAGTTCCGAAGTTAGCCAGACTGCAGAGAATATTTCCGGCGAGCATTCAATTGACAACCTCATCCTTTGGAGTCAAGGACAGAGGCCAGAGTAAGTTATACGGTGTCCCACAACTGTCACGGCAAAACCAAAAACCTCACGGCAAAACCGAAAACCTCACGGCAAAACCGAAAACCTCACGGCAAAAACAAAATACCTCACGGCAAAACCGAAAACCTCACGGCAAAAACAAAATACCTCACAACAAAACCAAAAACCTCACGGCAAAACCAAATACTTCACACGGCAATACCTCACTTTATTTTATCTCTGTTTATGACGTAACCAATTCTCTGAAAAAGTCATTTGTGTAGACAGTAGGATCTCTTTCTATCCTAGTAGGTGATTACCTCTATAATCTTTTAAGCCACCAGTCTCGGATCCAAAAGTGCTTTCGGGAATTTGACAGTAGTGTACTATGTTGTTTTTACGCCGTTTTGGTGGATTCCCTTTGGATTCCCTCGCAAAAAGTGTATTCCCTTCATTACATATGCAGGATTCCCTCGCAAAAAGTGCGTTCCTCCATACTCTCCATTTCTAATGAGCGTCTCTGTTATACAATAGAAACAAAAACTTTGCCTATACTTGCCCGGTAAGTAACTTTAGTATAAAAAATATCAGCAAGTCCACAGCGACAAACCAATGAATGGTGCCGGATCTCCCAGTTGTAGACCTGGATCAGCATAATAACAAGTAACTTTAGCCCAGTTTGTCGGACCGTCTATTAAAAAAATAGGAATAAGAGGAGCGACCACCTAGCAACGCGAGAAACCGCTTATGTCTTCTATTTAGCGCTAAAAATCGAACATAACCAAAACACATACACAAAGAAAAGCTGAAAACTCTTTATGTCAATTTTGACTAACTATTACAAAACTGTTTTCTCCGCTCTCAGCCAGACCAAACGGACAGCCTTGACTAATTATAAAACAATGAAAAAAACTTATGAAGGGTTAATTGAAACACGCGACTAATAAATACTCGCAATAAAACCAGACACTTTTCTTTTAAAGACACAATAAATTAACTTTATGACCCTTAAATAATTGCAAAAAGATAAAATACTGTGATTTTAAAGAAATCCATTAAGTAGACAAACAAAGGCAATCCATCTTTTTTTTACGCTACGTTTCCTCATCATTTTTTTTTATTCTCTTCTCCACAATTTCGTTATTTTCCCTCCTCAATTTTTTTTATTCTTACAACCAGAGGTCTTACCACGAGGGGTCTTACGACTAGGAGTCTTACAACCAGAGGTCTTACCACCAGGGGTCTTACGACCAGGGGTCTCACAACCAGGGGTCTTACAACCAGGAGTCTTACAACCAGGGGTCTTACGACCAGGGGTCTCACAACCAGAGGTCCTACCATTAGGAATTTTACAACCAGGGGTCTTGCTATTAGGAGTTTAACAATCAGGGGTCTTAGTATTAGGAGTTTTACAACCAGGGTTCTTAAGACCAGGAGTCTTACAACCAGGAGCCTTTTGTTATTATTATCATATTGCCTCTTTGAACCCGCTGATAATTATCCATTTGAACAACGTTTTGATTTAGAAACCCTTGGATGTAAGAAGTCTAGAGCATAAGAACCCCGGAACGTACTAACTTTTGGAAGTAAAAAATCCTGGAGGTAATGACTCCTAAACGAGAGAAACGTTGAACGTTAGAACCCCTTGATGTACGATTTCTGAGCGGAAGAACTCCTCATTTTAACAACTCTTGGACGTCAAAATCCTAAACGAAGGAGGCCTTGAATGTTACAACCCCTGAACGTAACGCCCCTCCCTGGATCCGCCAATGCATAAACTGTTTATATATATCCCCAGAAGAGCGAGCAATTTAAGAGAATGGGTCGCGGTAGTTCAGAAACTTCTAAGAAAATGGTATGGGAACGTTATGGGAATATCTTGCTTTTTTTCCTTAAAATGTTAAACATAGTTTAAGGCGATATTAGACTGTCTCGCTTATTTTTAAAATTTCTTTGGAATATTTTTTGCCTTTTTTTGCAAAAAGTAAACAGATATTTTTTAATACTGGTTAAAACCATGGCAATTTTAAGAGCTACACTGCTGTTTTCTCATAAAAATGTTTTAGCATGTTTAAATTGGAAATGAAGGGTGCTTTTTTTAATTTTTCGCCATGAAGTCAATAGATAACAACTATCCATCAAACATCACAAGTTCGTGCTAAAGGTCTAGGTCTTGGACCATTTTTTAACTTGTAGGAAAGATATTTTGCAGTTCTTCAGAAGAATCATAATCTTGTAAGTGGAGGTCGTGATACTGAGCTGAACTGTCATCGTTGACCAAGTTAGCTTCACTGTTACCTAGTCTTTTTCGTACTCGTCTTTCGAGTCTCTTGCGTCTAATGAAGCAAACAATGACCAGCGCAATTACGAGAATAAGCGTGATCAGAACTGGAATTATAACGTTTATAGGAGCGGCGGATGAACCAGTCTGTGTTTCTAATGAGCCTGAAACTGAAAGTTAAATAAGAAGTTTGAGAATTCGAAGCATTACCGACGCTAAAACAAAACGTTAGACAACTCGCGCAAAAACCCATTAGCACGAACGTTTTGCCCAAAATCTCTAGACTTTTAAAGCCCATTATGAAAACACCTAGTATGTTACTTTCCACAAATATATTGTCACTCCAAGATACTTTATTCCGCCAAACACACGAGAAAGAAACTTCAAAATGCTATACTACAACTACCTTAAGTTGTTTCGTGATTGTCACATACTACAGCAAAATTTACGAACTTAATTTCTTCTTAAGTTATTGTCAATTCTTTAACTAACTTTGCATGCTTTAATATTGTATATGTAAAACAGAAGCAATTAATTGGAACTTGAGTATTCAGCCGCGAGTGGAGAAGAGTAACAAAAGTAAGTTTCGTCTTAAAATTGCAATTAAGCTTGAGGGCTAATCGTCTAAGATTGGGAGATAGTAATCCGGACTTGGTAGGGCGTTGCCCGGACACCTAAAAAACAACTGCAAGCCATCTACATTTTCCTTACCGGGTGTTGGTGTTGGTGTTGGTGAAGGAATCGTGGAAACATTCAGCGACTGATTTGCTGTAGAAGAAGAGAGACAGTGTTTACGGTCATTAAGAGAACCTATTCTGTATATCAGCTCCTTCCAGTTTAAGATATGTTTTTTATCTATGCAATTATATTGCTAAAGTTAGAACACATAGGATTAAAAAGTAACACAGGAGAAAACAGGGTAACAAGCGCAACCAGGTCAACAAAGGGTAACAAGGGTAACAAGGGTAACAAGGGTAACAAGGGTAACAAGGGTAACAAGGGTAACAAGGGGTAACAAGGGTAACAAGGGGTAACAACGGGTAACAAGGGTAACAAGGGTAACAAGGTTAACAAGGGGTAACAAGGGTAACAACGGTAACAAGGGGTAACAAGGGTAACAAGGGGTAACAACGGGTAACAAGGGTAACAAGGGTAACAAGGGTAACAAGGAGCAATAAGGGTAACAAGGGTAACAAGGGTAACAAAGGGTAACAAGGGTAACAAGGGTAACAAGGGTAACAAGGGGTAACAAGGGGTAACAAGGGTAACAAGGGTAACAAGGGTAACAAGGGTAACAAGGGTAACAAGGGTAACAAGGGTAACAAGGGGTAACAAGGGGTAACAAGGGTAACAAGGGTAAAAAGGAGCAACAAGGGTAAAAAGGAGCAACAAGGGTAACAAGGGTAACAAGGGTAACAAAGGGTAACAAGGGTAACAAAGGGTAACAAGGGTAACAAGGGTAACAAGGTTAACAAGGGGTAACAAGGGTAACAAGGGTAACAAGGGGTAACAAGGGTAACAAGGGGTAACAACGAGTAACAAGGGTAACAAGGGTAACAAGGGTAACAAGGAGCAACAAGGGTAACAAGGGTAACAAAGGGTAACAAGGGTAACAAGGGTAACAAGGGGTAACAACGGGTAACAAGGGTAACAAGGGTAACAAGGGTAACAAGGGTAACAAGGGTAACAAGGGTAACAAGGGGTAACAAGGGTAACAAGGGTAACAAGGGGTAACAAGGGTAACAAGGGGTAACAACGGGTAACAAGGGTAACAAGGGTAACAAGGGTAACAAGGAGCAACAAGGGTAACAAGGGTAACAAGGGTAACAAAGGGTAACAAGGGTAACAAGGGTAACAAGGGTAACAAGGGGTAACAAGGGGTAACAAGGGTAACAAGGGTAACAAGGGTAACAAGGGTAACAAGGGTAACAAGGGTAACAAGGGTAACAAGGGGTAACAAGGGGTAACAAGGGTAACAAGGGTAAAAAGGAGCAACAAGGGTAAAAAGGAGCAACAAGGGTAACAAGGGTAACAAGGGTAACAAAGGGTAACAAGGGTAACAAAGGGTAACAAGGGTAACAAGGGTAACAAGGTTAACAAGGGGTAACAAGGGTAACAAGGGTAACAAGGGGTAACAAGGGTAACAAGGGGTAACAACGGGTAACAAGGGTAACAAGGGTAACAAGGGTAACAAGGAGCAACAAGGGTAACAAGGGTAACAAGGGTAACAAAGGGTAACAAGGGTAACAAGGGTAACAAGGGTAACAAGGGGTAACAAGGGGTAACAAGGGTAACAAGGGTAACAAGGGTAACAAGGGTAACAAGGGTAACAAGGGTAACAAGGGTAACAAGGGGTAACAAGGGGTAACAAGGGTAACAAGGGTAAAAAGGAGCAACAAGGGTAAAAAGGAGCAACAAGGGTAACAAGGGTAACAAGGGTAACAAAGGGTAACAAGGGTAACAAAGGGTAACAAGGGTAACAAAGGATAACAAGGGTAACAAGGGTAACAAGGGTAACAAAGGGTAACAAGGGTAACAAGGGTAACAAGGGTAACAAAGGGTAACAAGGGTAACAAGGGTAACAAGGGTAACAAAGGGTAACAAGGGTAACAAGGGTAACAAGGGTAACAAAGGGTAACAAGGGTAACAAGGGCAACAAAGGGTAACAAGGGTAACAAGGGGTAACAAGGGTAAAAAGGGTAACAAGGGTAACAAGGGTAACAAGGGTAACAAGGGTAAAAAAGGGTAACAAGGGTAACAAGGGGTAACAAGGGTAACAAAGGGTAACAAGGGGTAACAAGGGTAACAAGGGGTAACAAGGGTAACAAAGGGTAAAAAGGGTAACAAGGGTAACAAGGGTAACAAGGGTAAAAAAGGGTAACAAGGGTAACAAGGGGTAACAAGGGTAACAAAGGGTAAAAAGGGTAACAAGGGTAACAAGGGGTAACAAGGGTAACCAAGGGTAAAAAGGGTAACAAAGGGTAACAAGGGTAACAAGGGTAACAAAGGGTAACAAGGGTAACAAAGGGTAACAAGGGTAACAAGGGTAACAAAGGGTAACAAGGGTAACAAGGGTAACAAAGGGTAACAAGGGTAACAAGGGTAACAAGGGGTAACAAGGGTAACAAAGGGTAAAAAGAGTAACAAGGGTAACAAGGGTAACAAGGGTAAAAAAGGGTAACAAGGGTAACAAGGGTAACAAGGGGTAACAAGGGTAACAAGGGGTAACAAGGGTAACAAAGGGTAAAAAGGGTAACAAAGGGTAACAAGGGTAACAAGGGTAACAAGGGTAAGAAAGGGTAACAAGGGTAACAAAGGGTAACAAGGGTAACAAGGGTAACAAGGGTAACAAAGGGTAAAAAGGGTAACAAAGGGTAACAAGGGTAACAAGGGTAACAAAGGGTAACAAGGGTAACAAAGGGTAACAAGGGTAACAAAGGGTAACAAGGGTAACAAGGGTAACAAGGGGTAACAAGGGTAACAAAGGGTAAAAAGGGTAACAAGGGTAACAAGGGTAACAAGGGTAACAAGGGTAACAAGGGTAAAAAAGGGTAACAAGGGTAAAAAAGGGTAACAAGGGTAACAAGGGTAACAAGGGGTAACAAGGGTAACAAAGGGTAACAAGGGTAACAAGGGTAACAAGGGTAACAAAGGGTAAAAAGGGTAACAAGGGTAACAAGGGGTAACAAGGGTAACAAAGGGTAAAAAGGGTAACAAGGGTAACAAGGGTAACAAGGGTAAAAAAGGGTAACAAGGGTAACAAGGGTAACAAGGGTAACAAGGGGTAACAAGGGTAACAAGGGGTAACAAGGGTAACAAAGGGTAAAAAGGGTAACAAAGGGTAACAAGGGTAACAAGGGGTAACAAGGGTAACAAAGGGTAACAAGGGTAACAAAGGGTAACAAGGGTAACAAAGGATAACAAGGGTAACAAGGAGCAACAAGGGTAACAAGGGTAACAAGGGTAACAAAGGGTAACAAGGGTAACAAAGGGTAACAAGGGTAACAAAGGATAACAAGGGTAACAAGGGTAACAAGGGTAACAAAGGGTAACAAGGGTAACAAGGGTAACAAGGGTAACAAAGGGTAACAAGGGTAACAAGGGTAACAAGGGTAACAAAGGGTAACAAGGGTAACAAGGGTAACAAGGGTAACAAAGGGTAACAAGGGTAAAAAGGGGTAACAAGGGTAACAAAGGGTAACAAGGGTAACAAGGGTAACAAGGGTAACAAAGGGTAAAAAGGGTAACAAAGGGTAACAAGGGTAACAAGGGTAACAAAGGGTAACAAGGGTAACAAAGGGTAACAAGGGTAACAAGGGTAACAAAGGGTAACAAGGGTAACAAAGGGTAACAAGGGTAACAAGGGTAACAAAGGGTAACAAGGGTAACAAGGGTAACAAGGGGTAACAAGGGTAACAAGGGGTAACAAGGGGTAACAAGGGTAACAAGGGTAACAAGGGTAACAAGGGTAACAAGGAGCAACAAGGGTAACAAGGGTAACAAGGGTAACAAAGGGTAACAAGGGTAACAAGGGTAACAAGGGTAACAAGGGGTAACAAAGGGGTAACAAGGGTAACAAGGGTAACAAGGGTAACAAGGGTAACAAGGGGTAACAAGGGGTAACAAGGGTAACAAGGGTAAAAAGGGTAACAAGGGTAACAAGGAGCAACAAGGGTAACAAGGGTAACAAGGGTAACAAAAGGTAACAAGGGTAACAAAGGGTAACAAGGGTAACAAAGGATAACAAGGGTAACAAGGGTAACAAAGGGTAACAAGGGTAACAAGGGTAACAAGGGTAACAAAGGGTAACAAGGGTAACAAGGGTAACAAGGGTAACAAAGGGTAACAAGGGTAACAAGGATAACAAGGGTAACAAAGGGTAACAAGGGTAACAAGGGTAACAAGGGTAACAAAGGGTAACAAGGGTAACAAGGAGCAACAAGGGTAACAAGGGTAACAAGGGTAACAAAGGGTAACAAGGGTAACAAGGGTAACAAGGGGTAACAAAGGGGTAACAAGGGTAACAAGAGTAACAAGGGTAACAAGGGTAACAAGGGTAACAAGGGGTAACAAGGGGTAACAAGGGTAACAAGGGTAAAAAGGGTAACAAGGGTAACAAGGAGCAACAAGGGTAACAAGGGTAACAAA
This sequence comes from Porites cylindrica, assembly GCA_964035525.1. Taxonomy (NCBI): domain Eukaryota; kingdom Metazoa; phylum Cnidaria; class Anthozoa; order Scleractinia; family Poritidae; genus Porites; species Porites cylindrica. Next base: position 21,034,641 of record OZ037788.1, read on the forward strand.
AGGTAACAAGGGTAACAAAGGGTAACAAGGGTAACAAAGGATAACAAGGGTAACAAGGGTAACAAGGGTAACAAAGGGTAACAAGGGTAACAAGGGTAACAAGGGGTAACAAGGGTAACAAAGGGTAAAAAGGGTAACAAGGGTAACAAGGGTAACAAGGGTAACAAAGGGTAACAAGGGTAACAAGGAGCAACAAGGGTAACAAGGGTAACAAGGGTAACAAAGGGTAACAAGGGTAACAAGGGTAACAAGGGGTAACAAAGGGGTAACAAGGGTAACAAGGGTAACAAGGGTAACAAGGGTAACAAGGGTAACAAGGGTAACAAGGGTAACAAAGGGTAACAAGGGTAACAAGGAGCAACAAGGGTAACAAGGGTAACAAGGGTAACAAAGGGTAACAAGGGTAACAAGGGTAACAAGGGGTAACAAAGGGGTAACAAGGGTAACAAGGGTAACAAGGGTAACAAGGGTAACAAGGGTAACAAGGGGTAACAAGGGGTAACAAGGGTAACAAGGGTAAAAAGGGTAACAAGGGTAACAAGGAGCAACAAGGGTAACAAGGGTAACAAAAGGTAACAAGGGTAACAAAGGGTAACAAGGGTAACAAAGGATAACAAGGGTAACAAGGGTAACAAGGGTAACAAAGGGTAACAAGGGTAACAAGGGTAACAAGGGTAACAAAGGGTAACAAGGGTAACAAGGGTAACAAGGGTAACAAAGGGTAACAAGAGTAACAAGGGTAACAAGGGTAACAAAGGGTAACAAGGGTAACAAGGGTAACAAGGGTAACAAAGGGTAACAAGGGTAACAAGGGTAACAAAGGGTAACAAGGGTAACAAGGGTAACAAGGAGTAACAAGGGTAACAAAGGGTAACAAGGGTAACAAGGGTAACAAGGGGTAACAAGGGTAACAAAGGGTAAAAAGGGTAACAAGGGTAACAAGGGTAACAAGGGTAAAAAAGGGTAACAAGGGTAACAAGGGTAACAAGGGTAACAAGGGTAAAAAAGGGTAACAAGGGTAACAAGGGGTAACAAGGGTAACAAAGGGTAAAAACAGTAACAAGGGTAACAAGGGTAACAAGGGTAACAAGGGTAAAAAAGGGTAACAAGGGTAACAAGGGTAACAAGGGGTAACAAGGGTAACAAGGGGTAACAAGGGTAAAAAAGGGTAAAAAGGGTAACAAAGGGTAACAAGGGTAACAAGGGTAACAAAGGGTAAAAAGGGTAACAAAGGGTAACAAGGGTAACAAGGGTAACAAAAGGTAACAAGGGTAACAAAGGGTAACAAGGGTAACAAGGGTAACAAAGGGTAACAAGGGTAACAAGGGTAACAAGGGGTAACAAGGGTAACAAAGGGTAAAAAGGGTAACAAGGGTAACAAGGGTAACAAGGGTAACAAGGGTAACAAGGGGTAACAAGGGGTAACAAGGGTAACAAGGGTAAAAAGGGTAACAAGGGTAACAAGGAGCAACAAGGGTAACAAGGGTAACAAAAGGTTACAAGGGTAACAAAGGGTAACAAGGGTAACAAAGGATAACAAGGGTAACAAGGGTAACAAGGGTAACAAAGGGTAACAAGGGTAACAAGGGTAACAAGGGTAACAAAGGGTAACAAGGGTAACAAGGGTAACAAGGGTAACAAAGGGTAACAAGGGTAACAAGGGTAACAAGGGTAACAAAGGGTAACAAGGGTAACAAGGGTAACAAGGGTAACAAGGGTAACAAGGGTAACAAAGGGTAACAAGGGTGACAAGGGTAACAAGGGTAACAAAGGGTAACAAGGGTAACAAGGGGTAACAAGGGTAACAAGGGTAACAAGGAGTAACAAGGGTAACAAAGGGTAACAAGGGTAACAAGGGGTAACAAGGGTAACAAAGGGTAACTAGGGTAACAAGGGTAACAAGGGTAACAAGTGTAAAAAAGGCTAACAAGGGTAACAAGAGTAACAAGGGTAACAAGGGTAAAAAAGGGTAACAAGGGTAACAAGGGGTAACAAGGGTAACAAAGGGTAACAAGGGGTAACAAGGGTAACAAGGGGTAACAAGGGTAACAAAGGGTAAAAAGAGTAACAAGGGTATCAAGGGTAACAAGGGTAACAAGGGTAAAAAAGGGTAACAAGGGTAACAAGGGTAACAAGGGGTAACAAGGGTAACAAGGGGTAACAAGGGTAACAAAGGGTAAAAAGGGTAACAAAGGGTAACAAGGGTAACAAGGGTAACAAGGGTAAGAAAGGGTAACAAGGGTAACAAAGGGTAACAAGGGTAACAAGGGTAACAAAGGGTAAAAAGGGTAACAAAGGGTAACAAGGGTAACAAGGGTAACAAAGGGTAACAAGGGTAACAAAGGGTAACAAGGGTAACAAAGGGTAACAAGGGTAACAAGGGTAACAAGGGGTAACAAGGGTAACAAAGGGTAAAAAGGGTAACAAGGGTAACAAGGGTAACAAGGGTAACAAGGGTAACAAGGGTAAAAAAGGGTAACAAGGGTAAAAAAGGGTAACAAGGGTAACAAGGGTAACAAGGGTAACAAGGGTAACAAAGGGTAAAAAGGGTAACAAGGGTAACAAGGGGTAACAAGGGTAACAAAGGGTAAAAAGGGTAACAAGGGTAACAAGGGTAACAAGGGTAAAAAAGGGTAACAAGGGTAACAAGGGTAACAAGGGTAACAAGGGGTAACAAGGGTAACAAGGGGTAACAAGGGTAACAAAGGGTAAAAAGGGTAACAAAGGGTAACAAGGGTAACAAGGGGTAACAAGGGTAACAAAGGGTAACAAGGGTAACAAAGGGTAACAAGGGTAACAAAGGATAACAAGGGTAACAAGGAGCAACAAGGGTAACAAGGGTAACAAGGGTAACAAAGGGTAACAAGGGTAACAAAGGGTAACAAGGGTAACAAAGGATAACAAGGGTAACAAGGGTAACAAGGGTAACAAAGGGTAACAAGGGTGACAAGGGTAACAAGGGTAACAAAGGGTAACAAGGGTAACAAGGGGTAACAAGGGTAACAAGGGTAACAAGGAGTAACAAGGGTAACAAAGGGTAACAAGGGTAACAAGGGGTAACAAGGGTAACAAAGGGTAACTAGGGTAACAAGGGTAACAAGGGTAACAAGTGTAAAAAAGGCTAACAAGGGTAACAAGAGTAACAAGGGTAACAAGGGTAAAAAAGGGTAACAAGGGTAACAAGGGGTAACAAGGGTAACAAAGGGTAACAAGGGGTAACAAGGGTAACAAGGGGTAACAAGGGTAACAAAGGGTAAAAAGAGTAACAAGGGTATCAAGGGTAACAAGGGTAACAAGGGTAAAAAAGGGTAACAAGGGTAACAAGGGTAACAAGGGGTAACAAGGGTAACAAGGGTAACAAGGGGTAACAAGGGTAACAAAGGGTAAAAAGGGTAACAAAGGGTAACAAGGGTAACAAGGGTAACAAGGGTAAGAAAGGGTAACAAGGGTAACAAAGGGTAACAAGGGTAACAAGGGTAACAAGGGTAACAAAGGGTAAAAAGGGTAACAAAGGGTAACAAGGGTAACAAGGGTAACAAAGGGTAACAAGGGTAACAAAGGGTAACAAGGGTAACAAAGGGTAACAAGGGTAACAAGGGTAACAAGGGGTAACAAGGGGTAACAAGGGTAACAAAGGGTAAAAAGGGTAACAAGGGTAACAAGGGTAACAAGGAGTAACAAGGGTAACAAAGGGTAACAAGGGTAACAAGGGGTAACAAGGGTAACAAAGGGTAACTAGGGTAACAAGGGTAACAAGGGTAACAAGTGTAAAAAAGGCTAACAAGGGTAACAAGAGTAACAAGGGTAACAAGGGTAAAAAAGGGTAACAAGGGTAACAAGGGGTAACAAGGGTAACAAAGGGTAACAAGGGGTAACAAGGGTAACAAGGGGTAACAAGGGTAACAAAGGGTAAAAAGAGTAACAAGGGTATCAAGGGTAACAAGGGTAACAAGGGTAAAAAAGGGTAACAAGGGTAACAAGGGTAACAAGGGGTAACAAGGGTAACAAGGGTAACAAGGGGTAACAAGGGTAACAAAGGGTAAAAAGGGTAACAAAGGGTAACAAGGGTAACAAGGGTAACAAGGGTAAGAAAGGGTAACAAGGGTAACAAAGGGTAACAAGGGTAACAAGGGTAACAAGGGTAACAAAGGGTAAAAAGGGTAACAAAGGGTAACAAGGGTAACAAGGGTAACAAAGGGTAACAAGGGTAACAAAGGGTAACAAGGGTAACAAAGGGTAACAAGGGTAACAAGGGTAACAAGGGGTAACAAGGGGTAACAAGGGTAACAAAGGGTAAAAAGGGTAACAAGGGTAACAAGGGTAACAAGGGTAACAAGGGTAACAAGGGTAAAAAAGGGTAACAAGGGTAAAAAAGGGTAACAAGGGTAACAAGGGTAACAAGGGGTAACAAGGGTAACAAAGGGTAAAAAGGGTAACAAGGGTAACAAGGGTAACAAGGGTAACAAGGGTAACAAAGGGTAAAAAGGGTAACAAGGGTAACAAGGGGTAACAAGGGTAACAAAGGGTAAAAAGGGTAACAAGGGTAACAAGGGTAACAAGGGTAAAAAAGGGTAACAAGGGTAACAAGGGTAACAAGGGTAACAAGGGGTAACAAGGGTAACAAGGGGTAACAAGGGTAACAAAGGGTAAAAAGGGTAACAAAGGGTAACAAGGGTAACAAGGGGTAACAAGGGTAACAAAGGGTAACAAGGGTAACAAAGGGTAACAAGGGTAACAAAGGATAACAAGGGTAACAAGGAGCAACAAGGGTAACAAGGGTAACAAGGGTAACAAAGGGTAACAAGGGTAACAAAGGGTAACAAGGGTAACAAAGGATAACAAGGGTAACAAGGGTAACAAGGGTAACAAAGGGTAACAAGGGTAACAAGGGTAACAAGGGTAACAAAGGGTAACAAGGGTAACAAGGGTAACAAGGGTAACAAAGGGTAACAAGGGTAACAAAGGGTAACAAGGGTAACAAGGGTAACAAAGGGTAACAAGGGTAACAAAGGGTAACAAGGGTAACAAAGGGTAACAAGGGTAACAAGGGGTAACAAGGGGTAACAAGGGTAACAAAGGGTAAAAAGGGTAACAAGGGTAACAAGGGTAACAAGGGTAACAAGGGTAACAAGGGTAACAAGGGTAAAAAAGGGTAACAAGGGTAAAAAAGGGTAACAAGGGTAACAAGGGTAACAAGGGGTAACAAGGGTAACAAAGGGTAAAAAGGGTAACAAGGGTAACAAGGGTAACAAGGGTAACAAGGGTAACAAAGGGTAAAAAGGGTAACAAGGGTAACAAGGGGTAACAAGGGTAACAAAGGGTAAAAAGGGTAACAAGGGTAACAAGGGTAACAAGGGTAAAAAAGGGTAACAAGGGTAACAAGGGTAACAAGGGTAACAAGGGGTAACAAGGGTAACAAGGGGTAACAAGGGTAACAAAGGGTAAAAAGGGTAACAAAGGGTAACAAGGGTAACAAGGGGTAACAAGGGTAACAAAGGGTAACAAGGGTAACAAAGGGTAACAAGGGTAACAAAGGATAACAAGGGTAACAAGGAGCAACAAGGGTAACAAGGGTAACAAGGGTAACAAAGGGTAACAAGGGTAACAAAGGGTAACAAGGGTAACAAAGGATAACAAGGGTAACAAGGGTAACAAGGGTAACAAAGGGTAACAAGGGTAACAAGGGTAACAAGGGTAACAAAGGGTAACAAGGGTAACAAGGGTAACAAGGGTAACAAAGGGTAACAAGGGTAACAAGGGTAACAAGGGTAACAAAGGGTAACAAGGGTAACAAGGGTAACAAGGGTAACAAAGGGTAACAAGGGGTAACAAGGGTAACAAGGGGTAACAAGGGTAACAAAGGGTATAAAGAGTAACAAGGGTAACAAGGGTAACAAGGGTAACAAGGGTAAAAAAGGGTAACAAGGGTAACAAGGGTAACAAGGGGTAACAAGGGTAACAAGGGGTAACAAGGGTAACAAGGGTAACAAAGGGTAAAAAGGGTAACAAAGGGTAACAAGGGTAACAAGGGTAACAAAGGGTAACAAGGGTAACAAAGGGTAACAAGGGTAACAAGGGTAACAAAGGGTAACAAGGGTAACAAAGGGTAACAAGGGTAACAAGGGTAACAAAGGGTAACAAAGGTAACAAGGGTAACAAGGGGTAACAAGGGTAACAAAGGGTAAAAAGGGTAACAAGGGTAACAAGGGTAACAAGGGTAACAAGGGTAACAAGGGTAAAAAAGGGTAACAAGGGTAACAAGGGTAACAAGGGGTAACAAGGGTAACAAAGGGTAAAAAGGGTAACAAGGGTAACAAGGGTAACAAGGGTAACAAGGGTAAAAAAGGGTAACAAGGGTAACAAGGGGTAACAAGGGTAACAAAGGGTAAAAAGGGTAACAAGGGTAACAAGGGGTAACAAGGGTAACAAAGGGTAAAAAGGGTAACAAGGGTAACAAGGGTAACAAGGGTAAAAAAGGGTAACAAGGGTAACAAGGGTAACAAGGGGTAACAAGGGTAACAAGGGGTAACAAGGGTAAGAAAGGGTAAAAAGGGTAACAAAGGGTAACAAGGGTAACAAGGGTAACAAAGGGTAAAAAGGGTAACAAAGGGTAACAAGGGTAACAAGGGTAACAAAGGGTAACAAGGGTAACAAAGGGTAACAAGGGTAACAAGGGTAACAAAGGGAAACAAGGGTAACAAGGGTAACAAGGGGTAACAAAGGGTAAAAAGGGTAACAAGGGTAACAAGGGTAAAAAAGGGTAACAAGGGTAGCAAGGGTAACAAGGGGTAACAAGGGTAACAAAGGGTAAAAAGGGTAACAAGGGTAACAAGGGGTAACAAGGGTAACAAAGGGTAAGAAGGGTAACAAGGGTAACAAGGGTAACAAGGGTAAAAAAGGGTAACAAGGGTAACAAGGGGTAACAAGGGTAACAAGGGGTAACAAGGGTAACAAAGGGTAAAAAGGGTAACAAGGGTAACAAGGGTAACAAGGGTAAAAAAGGGTAACAAGGGTAACAAGGGGTAACAAGGGTAACAAAGGGTAAAAAGGGTAACAAGGGTAACAAAGGGTAAAAAGGGTAACAAAGGGTATCAAGGGTAACAAGGGTAACAAAGGGTAAAAAGGGTAACAAAGGGTAACAAGGGTAACAAAGGGTAAAAAGGGTAACAAGGGTAACAAGGGGTAACAAGGGTAACAAAGGGTAAAAAGGGTAACAAGGGTAACAAGGGTAACAAGGGTAAAAAAGGGTAACAAGGGTAACAAGGGTAACAAGGGGTAACAAGGGTAACAAGGGGTAACAAGGGTAACAAAGGGTAAAAAGGGTAACAAAGGGTAAAAAGGGTAACAAAGGGTAAAAAGGGTAACAAAGGGTAACAAGGGTAACAAGGGTAACAAAGGGTAACAAGGGTAACAAATGGTAACAAGGGTAACAAAGGTAACAAAGGGTAACAAGGGTAACAAGGGTAACAAGGGTAACAAGGGGTAACAAGGGTAACAAGGGGTAACAAGGGTAACAAGGGTAACAAGGGGTAACAAGGGTAACAAGGGTAGCCAGGGGTAACAAGGGTAACAAGGGTAACAAGGGGTAACAAGGGGTAACAAGTGGTAACAAGGGTAACAAGGGGTAACAAGGGGTAACAAGGGGTAACAAGGGTAACAAGGGTAACAAGGGTAACAAGGGTAAAAAGGGTAACAAGGGTAACAAGGGTAACAAGGGTAACAAGGGTAAAAAAGGGTAACAAGGGTAACAAGGGTAACAAGGGGTAACAAGGGTAACAAAGGGTAAAAAGGGTAACAAGGGTAACAAGGGGAAACAAGGGTAACAAAGGGTAAAAAGGGTAACAAGGGTAACAAGGGTAACAAGGGTAAAAAAGGGTAACAAGGGTAACAAGGGGTAACAAGGGGTAACAAGGGCTAACAAGGGTAACAAGGGGTAACAAGGGGTAACAAGGGTAACAAGGGTAACAAGGGGTAACAAGGGGTAACAAGGGGTAACAAGGGTAACAAGGGTAACAAGGGATAACAAGGGTAATAAGGGTAGCCAGGGGTAACAAGGGTAACAAGGGTAACAAGGGGTAACAAGGGGTAACAAGGGGTGACAAGGGTAACAAGGGGTAACAAGGGGTAACAAGGGGTAACAAGGGTAGCAAGGGTAACAAGGGGTAACAAGGGTAACAAGGGGTAACAAGGGTAACAAGGGTAACAAGGGTAACAAGGGGTAACAAGGGGTAACAAGGGTAACAAGGGTAACAAGGGGTAACAAGGGTAACAAGGGTAACAAGGGGTAACAAGGAGTAACAAGGGTAACAAGGGTAACAAGGGTAACAAGGGTAACAAGGAACAACAAGGGTAACAAGGGGTAACAAGGGGTAACAAGGGTAACAAGGGGTAACAAGGGTAACAAGGGGTAACAAGGGTAACAAGGGTAACAAGGTTAACAAGGGTAACAAGGGTAACAAAGGTAACAAGGGGTAACAAGGGGTAACAAGGGGTAACAAGGGTAACAAGGGTAACAAGGGTAACAAGGTGTAACAAGGGTAACAAGGGTAACAAGGGTAACAAGGGGTAACAAGGGTAACAAGGGGTAACAAGGGTAACAAGGGTAACAAGGGGTAACAAGGGTAACAAGGGGTAACAAGGGTAACAAAAGGTAACAAGGGTAACAAGGGTAACAAGGGGTAACAAGGGTAACAAGGGTAACAAGGGGTAACAAGGGGTAAAAGGGGAAAAAGGGTAACAAGGGTAAAAAGGGGTAATAAGGGGTAACAAGGGTAACAAGGGTAACAAGGGTAACAAGGGGTAACAAGGGGTAACAAGGGTAACAAGGTTAACAAGGGTAACAAGGGTAACAAGAGGTAACAAGGGGTAACAAGGGTAACAAGGAGTAACAAGGGTAACAAGGGGTAACAAGGGGTAACAAGGGTAACAAGGGGTAACAAGGGTAACAAGGGTAACAAGGGGTAACAAGGGTAACAAGGGTAACAAGGGTAACAAAGGGTAACAAAGGGTAAAAAGGGTAACAAGGGGTAACAAGGGTAACAAGGGTAACAAGTGGTAACAAGGGATAACAAGGGTAACAAGGGTAACAAGGGTAACAAGGGGTAACAAGGGTAACAAGGGGTAACAAGGGTAACAAGGGTAACAAGGGGTAACAAGGGTAACAAGCGGTAAGAAGGGGTAACAAGGGTAACAAAAGGTAACAAGGGGTAACAAGGGTAACAAGGGGTAACAAGGGTAACAAGAGTAACAAGGGTAACAAGGGTAACAAGGGGTAACAAGGGGTAACAAGGGTAACAAGCGGTAAGAAGGGGTAACAAGGGTAACAAAAGGTAACAAGGGGTAACAAGGGTAACAAGGGGTAACAAGGGTAACAAGAGTAACAAGGGTAACAAGGGTAACAAGGGGTAACAAGGGGTAACAAGGGTAACAAGCGGTAAGAAGGGGTAACAAGGGTAACAAAAGGTAACAAGGGGTAACAAGGGTAACAAGGGGTAACAAGGGTAACAAGGGTAAATAGGGTAACAAGGGGTAACAAGGGTAACAAGGGGTAACAAGGGTAACAAGGGGTTACAAAGGGTAACAAGGGTAACAAGGGTAACAAGGGGTAACAAGGGTAACAAGGGGTAACAAGGGGTAACAAGGGTAACAAGGGTAACAAGGGGTAACAAGGGTAACAAGGGGTAACAAGGGGTAACAAGGGTAACAAGGGTAACAAGGGGTAACAAGGGTAACAAGGGTAACAAGGAGTAAAAAGGGTAACAAGGGGTAACAAGGGTAACAAGGGGTAACAAGGGTAACAAGGGGTAACAAGGGTAACAAGGGTAACAAGGGGTAACAAGGGTAACAAGGGTAACAAGGGGTAACAAGGGATAACAAGGGTAATAAAGGTAACAAGGGGTAACAATGGTAACAAGGGGTAACAAGGGTAACAAGGGTAACAAGGGTAACAAGGGGTAACAAGGGGTAACAAGGGTAACAAGGGGTAACAAGGGTAACAAGGGTAAGAAGGGGTAACAAGGGTAACAAGGGGTAACAAGGGGTAACAAGGGTAACAAGAGTAACAAGGGTAACGAGGGTAACAAGGGGTAACAAGGGTAACAAGGGTAACAAGGGGTAACAAGGGATAACAAGGGTAATAAAGGTAACAAGGGGTAACAATGGTAACAAGGGGTAACAAGGGTAACAAGGGTAACAAGGGTAACAAGGGGTAACAAGGGGTAACAAGGGTAACAAGGGGTAACAAGGGTAACAAGGGTAAGAAGGGGTAACAAGGGTAACAAGGGGTAACAAGGGGTAACAAGGGTAACAAGAGTAACAAGGGTAACAAGGGTAACAAGGGGTAACAAGGGCAAGAAGGGTAACAAGGGTAACAAGGGTAACAAGGGTAACAAAGGGTAACAAGGGTAACAAGGGTAACAAGGGTAAGAAAGGGTAACAAGGGTAACAAGGGTAACAGGGGTAACAAGGGTAACAAGGGGTAACAAGGGTAACAAGGGGTAACAAGGGTAACAAGGGTAACAAAAGGTAACAAAGGGTAACAAGGGTAATGAGGGTAACGAGGGTAACAAGGGTAAAAAGGGGTAACAAAGGGTAAAAAGGGGTAACAAGGGTAAGAAGGGGTAATAAGGGTAACAAGGGTAACAAGGAGTAACAAGGGTAACAAGGGTAACAACGGTAACAAGTGGTAACAAGGGTAACAAGGGGTAACAAGGGGTAACAAGGGTAACAAGGGGTAACAAGTGTAGCAAAGGGTAGCAAAGGGTAACAAGGGTAGCAAGGGGTAACAAAGGGTAACAAGGGTAACAAGGCTTAACAAGGGTGACAAGGGGTTACAAAGGGTAACAATGGGTAACAAGGGTAACGTGGGGTAACAAGGGGTAACAAGGGTAACAAGGGGATGGAAGATAGGATTACTTGACATATCCTGTAAGAAAAATTTGTTTGTCTTGTTCCTCTTTTGTTGTATAATTGTGCGTTATTTGACCAAGCTTTTTTTGTCATATTTTCTCGTCTTGGCTAATATTCTGCCATCTTCACTTCCTCCGGGGGGATCATTATACGTTTCTGGGAAACTGCCCACCCGCCGCTCCCCTAAGCCAACATTTTGCCTTAAGTGAGAAGTAACTGTTAATGTTGGCTTAGGAAAGGGGTATGTGGGCAGATTCTCAGAAGCGGTCAGTTATGGGTTGTTAAAAGTTCCCAGCATTACAAAAGTGTTCTTACTTGGCTTAATCGTCAAAGTAGAAGGAAGGGTAATGGGATTTTTAGGTACAGCTTTTGCGTCATAACCTACAAAAAGAGACACATATAATTAAAAACAAATAATGCACATAGAACATAACAGGATTTAAAACCCCCAAAACTGGTAGGAGGCGACCAGTTGTCTATTTACAAGCGTGGCCGAGGATTTGAACTCAGGACCACCGAGAAATGTCCTCTTGCCGAGAAAAAATCCAGGGAGTGGCGACGCGAACCCTGGAACGCCGGATTGCGAGTCCGCTGGTCACTTGTCCACACTGCCTCCTCATTGGTAGTAACTAGTTGCGGATCCAGACCCTTAAATAGGGGGGTGGGGTGGGGGGAGCAGTCTCAAAAAGTTTGCCTTAGTTTGGTTTAAAAGTAAGGGGCGGGGGCAGCTAACGACTGTTTTCGGAGAAGCAAAGATTGCCTAGAATTTTCTTTTACTTGAGGACGGCTAAAACTTTCCAGATGACCGTTCCATTCACGTACATATTTCGAAGCTTATCTTATAAATTCCTTACGATTTTCTGAGGTTTGAATTTTCACATTTCACATCCCAGGTTGGGCTTTTTTTGTAGAAAAAGGCAAACCTAAACTTTTCGGATTCAAAAATGTGATGGAAAGATGAATAAAAAAAAATTCTCACTTTCGTAAAACGTTAAATTATAATACTGAAGCCCTTATAATTTCGAAAAGATCCAAGTTGCCCTAGGTTGACCGAACAGATACAAAGTTTTTAGCGCCGCCTAGAATGCTTTTCTAGAGATCTAAACGTACTCTGGATAGCCTAAAAAGACTTTTCAATGAATTTTGGAGGAAATCGTCGTTGGGTACCCCTGAAGGGGGACCGGCTCCTCCTCTGGATCCACCACTGGTAACTACTGCTCGAACGAAAAACTCACGCAATAAGCGCGTCCTATACCACATAAAACAAACCCTTGCCACTCACTCTGGTTGATGAACAGTCCACGAAAGCCCTTTGATTTTCCACGAGAATCGGATCTAAACACCAGAAAAACTATAGGAGAGTTTGATGCCACGCCCTTCGCTGGTGGAGGACTATCCCCGCTGAACTCTGCAAGAAGAGGGGCTTTCTCATTCCATCCGCTGTAAATCTTTACAACATCTCCGTCTTTGCCCTTTTGAAGGTTGAACTCTGGGAATTTGATTAAAACCTGCTGCTTATTTGGCGGACTGCTCTCTTGTACCAGGAACCGCCACGTGCAAAGCTGAGAATTGGGGTAGCCACCGGTAGCGTAACTTGGAGACATAAACTCCTGGGACGTCTCGCTGATGGTGAAATGACAAGCTAAGGATTGAAACGATAATGATAATGGTAATCGGAGATCTTCCTCTCTGTAATTTAACAAAAGGTGCGCAGCAAATTTACTTGTTGCTAGGTTTTTCGCCCTGTGTCGTTTCTAAAATTTGTCTTGTAATTTGCCACTTAAGGAAAAAGAAGTTATCAGCTGATTTGCGCGTTCCCAGTAGCGATCCCAGAAACAATTGCGGGCGCATTACGGTACCAGGCCCCATATTGTTTCTAAAGTGGCGAAACGGATACTGCATGACAAGATACAGAAACACTGCTCAGCGTTAAGGTGCCCTTGATTACCATACTACCCTGTGAGCAAGCTCTCCGTGGCGCCCTGACGGCGGGGCAGGAAAAGAAAGGAGAGCTTGCAACAAGGTCGATTCGAAATGCTTATTGGCAGAGATGACATTAGTAACGATCTTTTACGTGTTTTTCAATGTTTGTTTACATTCGCGCTCGTTTCCGCGTCGCTCTGATTGGCAGAAATCTGACAGATCAGTCGACGGGGAGCCACAGGGGAATTGGAAGTGGAATTCAAATTCTAGAGCCGTAGTTACAAGCTCTCCGTCCTTTTCCCGCCCTGCCACCAGAGCGCCCCAAAGAGCTTGCTTCCAGGCTATTACCATACTAACCTTCATAGTAACAATAGGAGATATTTAAGCTTCCGTGCGCATACGGGTACGTCCCACCCTTGGTGTCCTTGTTTCCTGTGTCCTCGTCGTCAAATCGTATAAACTCCTTTGTAGCAAGCGCTCCATTTACTTGCTGACATTCGGAATTGTTGTACGCCAAGAGGTAAAAGGGACTACTAATGGGTAGAGAGATAGGCTCTAATTTGTCACCATCTGTTCTACAGCAGTAGAAAAGCTTGGTATCCTCGTTGTATTCTCCGTCCGGTAGTACCCCTCCCATTTTGTTTAGGTTTTTGCGATTTTCGTCATCAAAAAATATGTATCCCTCTGTGAGTCCTTTTGGACATGTGCCCCTTTTGTAGATGCAGTATTGACCTAAAATGAGATAAAAATAAATGTAATAGACATTAGCATTTACATGAGAATTGAAGCTAGCCATAACAGGAATAACGGAATTATTGAAAGACAAATAGTCCTACAGAAAACTGTCTTTATTGGAAATCGGATCAAAGATCATGCATGATTGATTCGTGGAAACCTAGGCTCGATTTACGCCGTCGCTCTCTTGAGCGCGGGCTCGCGCCGGTTCCTGAACAATGGCTGGTAATCAAGCCTAGTGAAAGCCTTGCTTCATAGTTGCGCGCCGCATTCTTGCGAGTTTTCACTGGAAAACGTGTTCGCGCACTAGAAATTGAATGTCCAAAGCCTTACCCTTAGGCCAAGATTTTGTGCCATTATTTTCTGTAGCTGTGCAGAAGGTTCTGTTTACGTCGTTTTTCATGACTGATGAGTTCATGTGAAAATTCGGTGAATGAGAGTTGTTGGGGTTTTCGTCCTCCGTGTCCTGAAATCGCCAGCCAGTAGACCACGTGACGTTCTTTGAGCGAGGACATCCGAACCTGGGACGAGGGATCCCGAAATTCCCGGAAGGCCACTCGACACCCGAAGGAGGCAAATCTAAAATGGCGCGAACGTAAAGAAGCTTAAGATGGATCGGAATCTCTAAGACAATCGAGAAGTGAGCGTTTATGGACGCGTCCGGTAATAACGATATGTTGGTTAGCTTAAGTAACAACGACGGCCAAGGCAACGAAAACGTCACTTATAAAGTGAATTCGCGCTGCTTAAAACTTTATCGTGCTTAGTTCCATATAGTTCAGTTCGTCAAACGTTGGCAAATTTTTCTGTAGTTGAATTCTAAGACTGTATCAAAGTTCAGGAAAAGAAAAAGAAAGTCATTGTCTTGCGATCACGTACCCCACAAAACGTGAAATTAGGACGTTTCACGTCGTTGTCGAGCAACGTCGGCGACGAAATGTTCAAGAAAGCGTGATGCATTTGCAAAGTTGTTCTTTTGCCTTTGCCGTTCTCGTTGACCTCGCCGTCGTCGTTGCTTAAGCTTCCTGATATATTATTTTATACAGTGTGTGACTATGCAAAAAGGGGCATCTGATGTAGCCTACAATCAGGATTTTTTAAAATTCTTGTTTGAGAAGGGAGAACAAAGAAATTTCCTTCTTCCCGTCAGAAAGATAGATAGAGACATAATATAGCGAGGGCACGATCACAGGCTGTCATAAATAGGGAATATAATATTGCTCTTTTATTTCATGCTGCGCGTGAAAAAACTGATTAGTGGAACCTGAAGAATTAAACCCAAGTTAGCTTGCAGAAAGGTGATTGTCGGTGACCTTTTTATAGTAGGGAACAAACCGGTGGGAGGTAGCGGTTTGCCTAGACGTGGTGCATAACCTCTCTATTGAAGGAATAGAGTACCGAAGTCTGACGTCATAGAAAATGAAATTTGTGAAATTATGGGATTTGTTAAGCTATTCTGAAAGAACAACGTCCAAGACGCCTACTCGCCAAAAATTAGCAATTTGGGGCAAATTGTCTCTGAGATATTAGCCCAGATATGCTCCGATGACTCCATACAAATCCTTCTAAATCTTACCTGGTTCCTAATCTTATGAACCAAGCCAAATTTAGAAGGATTTGTATGGAATCGTCACAGCATAACTGGGCTAATATCTCAGAGACAATTTGGCCCGAATTGCTAATTTTTGGCGAGTAGGCGTCTTGGACGTTGTTCTTTCAGAATATCTTAACAAATCCCATAATTTCACAAATTTCATTTTTATGACGTCATCACTTCGGTACTCTATACGCTACTGACTATGACGTCAGAAAGATGAGTGCTTGTCGTGAGTGTCACAAAACATTTCTCATTTCCAGGTTCTTTTGCTTGTTCTCCCTTATCACAAGATGGCGAAACAAACAACGAACGAGCTCAAGCAATCTGAATCTTACCTCCACCACCTTTAACTTTAAAGACGCCACGAAAACCCTTACATTTCTTCTTTGAAGAATCAGGTTTTCCAGACTGAAACTCCATTAAAAGAAATCTTGCACTTCCATAGCCTTCATCCTTAGGAGGTTTTTTATTGTTAATCGTCCATCTTGATGAACCGCTTTTCCAGCTTTTGTAAATATCAATATTGTCATCATCTTCGATGCCCAATTCAAGAAACTCTATGTGGACCTCCATCTTCTCTGGAGCAGCAAATCGCCACGTGCATTTCTGAGAAAAGGGATATCCATCGTCGTAAAACTTGGGAGAGGTGAATTCTATCTGTTCATCTCGAATTCCGTTCAAGCTGTACGTGAACTGACAACCTGAGAAAACAAACTCGAGAGTCTAGACCAAGGCGCCCCAAACAGCGTGTTAGCGATATTTTAACATCGGTAAAAATGCCAAAAACAATAACAAACAAACAAACGAACAAACTTTGCTCGAAGGCCTTAAACAGGAACTGCAGTTGTTGTTATTTTTTTCAGTTGTCCAATGTATTAAAACTTCTCAGTTCATCTAAATTTAAGCAGAATTCATTAATGTACAATATTGGGCTTATCTTTGATAATTCGTAGGCACGGCTTTTCAAGGTGTCACTATGTTTACTGCAAATTTAAGTGGCTTTCATGTGACTTCAGTTTTAATTCGTTGGAAAATAGCGTAAGTATCTTAACTGAATTAGACCAATTACTACAGATGGTGACACTTAAATTAGGAAAAAAAAACTTTATAACCTACTTTCATAGTAACAGTACAAAAGTCGATGATTTGCAATTCCCGCGCCATGAGGATAGCTTCCGTTCTGCCGGTCTTTATTTCCGCTATCTTCAGTGTCAAATCGTATAAACTCCTCCGTAGCAATTGCGCCCTTAACTCGCTGACACTCTGACGTATTGAACGGTTTAAGATAGAAAGGACTTGTGACGGGGAGGGAGATGGGTGTATATTTGTCACCATCTGTTATGCAGCAGTAGTAAACCAAAGTGTCTTGGTTGTATGTGCCGTCAGGAAGTGTCCCTCCTTTCTTGTTAATGTTCTTGTCATCCTCATCGTCCCACAAGACATGCCCTTCCTTAAATCCTTTGGGGCAATCTCCTTTCTTGAAAATACAGTATTGGCCTAAAGAAAATAAAGCAGATATAAAAAATTGACCAATTTGACCCGAACAGTTCGAGACTGTGGACGAAGAGAGAAAGAGAAATAACATGAAATATAAGTTTGGAATTTTGAAGTACCCTCAGATTGTATTTTGCCAATTTTGGATTGGTACACTTTGCGAATCAAGCCATCTTCTATAAGTTAGCATCATTTTTTAACCCATCTTAAGTATTTTTGCTCTGCTTTTTTGCTCTTGCACTGAAGACGTCACAGCCTGACAACGCCCCTTGTATCTCTGATTAAATTGCCTGCGTATGTCTCTGGTTGGCGCCTACGGTCTATCACGTTCCCTTTCAACCAATCACTTGGCTCGAATACCAGCCGCTGTTCGGAAAAAGAGCCCGCGCTCTTAATTTCCCCACCCGGAAATCGAACTTAACCGATCACCAGTAAAAGAAAAACCATTCCTAAATTGCTATGACAACGGGTTTTTGACCTGATTTTTGTGGTTTCTAAGTCTGCTTTCTATTATTTCGTGAGCTTCCTAAGGGAACACCAACTTTCTTTACAAGGAGAAAGAAAAAAAGAAAAAATTTGGTTTTTGGGTGGTACAATCCATTCGTTCGGCAATTTTTTGACACTGGGCACCGGTTACCCGCACTTTTTCGTGTTCTGATTGGTTGGTTGCACATCCTAAGACAGTTGCAACTGGCTGAAGGTCTTATCATCGTCATCATCATCATCATCATCATCATCATCATCATCATCATTATTATTATTATTATTATTATTATTATTTGTTTCAGTTTGACGACACTCCAGTGAAAACAGCTCTTCATGAGCAGTTTATTTGTAAGTGTAACCAAGCTTACCTTGCGGCCACTCAGTCGAAACGTTATTCTTGTTCTTTATACAGAACGTCCGATTAACATCGATTCCCACTTTTGTATCTAAATGATAACTTTTTGATTTACTAGTTCCAGGTCTTGTATCTTCAACATCTTCAAACCGCCAGCCTGTGGTCCAGTTGGTCTTTAGCGACACAGGACAACCATTCTTTGCTTTGGGTAGCCCATAAGTCCCTGCAGGCCATGTGACTTCCGCTGAAAAGTAAAGCGGCAAACCAAACGCACAAAATGAAGGATACCAAAGACGTACGTCACACTCATGGGCGGATCCAGAAAATTCAGAAAGGGGTGGCCGAGACACTTGCCAGCTATATAGATACTTTTTACTTTTCTTAGAATTCTATAAAAATAACACAAAATTTCAAAGAAAAAGGGGTGGCCGAGGCCCTCTCGGCCCACCCCTAAATCCACCCTTGACAGCTGCCCTTGACAGTAACTGCTTTAAGCTCAGCTACTGTCTTGGCTTAAACAACGCCAAGTAAACTTCTATCCAAACCTTTGTAAATTGCCCGCTAATATGCAACAGGAATCCAAGGAGACTGGGACTAATAAAGCAAAACATGAATTTTTTTACCTCACTTTGAAAAGACTTGCAAAAAAACGGTAACCTTTCAAAAAAAGAGCCGTATATATCACAAATTTTGATTAATCGGTAACAGAACTTCGTGTCGTCCAATTCGGTCTGTAGTAATCATACTCGTGATTATTAAAACAAATCGGACTCTCGCTACGCGGTCGTCCGATTTTGTTAATCACTCGCATGATTACAGACCGAATCGGTCTCCACTCAGTCCTGTTACCATTACTAATCTTCGCTTTTCGCGCCACAAACGTATGGAGGGGAATACTGGACAAAACTGTTATTGGATCGTACCATAAGGTGCATTATATCGAATTTGCCTGTATACTTTCTTACCGTACCCGGTATGCTGTTATGTCGTACTCAGTGATGTTGTATTGTAACCGGAACAATGTATCAAAAGCACCCTATGATAGCGAGCTCAATATACATATACGGTTCACTATAATAATCATTTATGAAGTACCTAACTGCACAAATTGGAAAGCTGCTCACCATATTGCATATTTTCACCTTGTACGACTTGAAAGAAAGCTCGACATGATGCTATCGGGTACGACATAACAGCATCCCGGCTATAATATACGGTCGCGGTGTACGACGTAACAATTTCCTGGATACAATCTATGGTCACCGGGTACGATAAAACAGTGATAAAACATTATTTACGTTACGAGATAAGTTTACCGGGTACGATACAATATCATTCAGGTTACGATATCAGGTTACGGAGTTCGAAACAACAGCATACAAGTTACGATGCATGGCTACCGGGTACGATACCAACCTCGTCCCCAGGGCGCTTTTCCCTGGCTTTGGGGGCGGGGGACGAGGTTGGTACGATACGTCAGCATTGGGGTACGATACATTACTATTCTGGTTACGATATAAGGCTACCGAGTACGATAATACATCGCTCATGGGCCAATTTTTTACACCCCGCTCTAGAATTCGCCCTAAAACTGATACCCCGTTCTAGAAATGGGCCAATTTTTTATACTCCATTCTAGAAAGTTTGTAAATTGAAATAGCCCCGTTTTTTTAAAAAGATATTTCTTTATTTGTTCGACTTATATATCAAATAAATGCTTCTTCATAATCAACAACAATTTTAAGCAGAAGATAAAGCCGTGATCCACAATTTTTTATACCCCGTTCTAGAAAACGCCTCGGAAATGGTACCCCGTTCTAAATCAGGAGCTTCAAAATCACGACCCCGTTGGGCGGCACATACCCGTATAGGTAATGTATGGGAGTACCCCCCCCCCCCCCCCCCGGGACAGTAAGACAGTATACAGGCAAATTCGATATAATGCACCTTATGGTACGATCCAATAACATTTTTGTCCAGTATTCCCCTCCATACAAACGCCCTACTCGATCCATACCGGGCGCAACCTTCGTGACCTCAAGAACGTTAATTGTGGAATAACTGACGCATGAACGTACTAAATTAAGTATTAAACATTTCTTCAAGCTTTACAAAGCGTTTTAAAACCGTGTTCCTTGCACTCTTTTTTGCGATTTTGAGAATTGTCCTAGCATCTTTTTGACGTCTAACATCGTGTGTTAACGATGATGTTTTCATTAGTCGTTTAGACAAGCTGTCGGGCTACATAATGATTATAATGATATTCTAAGTTATTTAAATTTCCAACTAAGTGCTAATATGCTAAACATACTCATTCCATAGTTATAAAATACGCACAAATCAGCTCCTCGGGAACAAACGCCAAAATACAATTAAAACTAAGGAATGGAACATTCAATAACAATGACCTTTTCAAGGAAGAGTTTTCAATTCGCTCAAATAGTCGTGTACCTAAAATTACGATATGAGTAACTTAATGAGTTGTAATATCTTGTTCCATTGAAAACGTGCTAAATTATTTTATAAACAAATTGTTGGAGGTCTGGCGAGGTAATTCGCCGCCTTTGGATCGGTGTAGAAACATAAATAAATGGTAATTTAGTTAGCCTTTTACATCACACCATCAGACTGTAAATTTTAGCGGCAATGTTCAAGGTCACCGCAGGAGCACCAAGTAAGCTGTACAGCTGTCTTTCAGCTGATATTAAAGCACGCGTACAAAACGATTTTAAACTTTTAACTGTTTTATTAAGTCACTATACGGTTGCCTTTTCTACTGTCTATAGCTTGTCTACTCAAAATCTGTGTTAAGACCACACTATATGTTAGAATGAACTTACCTTCAATTGATCGTGACGAGAGCCAGACAGTTACTAGACTACTCAGCAAGAATGAAAGAACTCGTGCCATGTCGTGAATTTAGCATTTAAATATTTGCTGAAGAGTAGGTCCAACTGATGCTCAAAAGATCAGAGTTCTCAGCAGACTACCTTCTCTACATACACAACTTCGGAAGAGCACATGCACATTTGGGAATCAGAAGCGTAAACTTCCTGTTTGTGGGATAATCGTAAAGTTCCGAAGTTAGCCGGACTGCACCGAACATTTCCGGCGAGCATTCAACAATCCTGATCCACTGGAATCAAGACCAGAGGCCAGAATAGCTTTAGAACCTTCATACAAAGAGCCATAATGGGATTCAGTGGCTCTTGGCCACTAGTCTCAGGGGCGGATCCGGGATTTTTTTTAGGAGGGGGTGCACTCGTCTTTTGCTCTACTTCAGCACCAATAAACCACATACTTTTTTTTTTGCAGAATACCAGTTGTATTAGAAAACCGCAGGTCATCTCGTGGGGGGGAGGGGGGGGGGTGGGCACACTCTGCACCCTCCCCCTAGATCCGCCCTTGAGTCTCGGATCCAAAAAGAGTGGTTTTTTTTACCGCTTAAAGCACTATTGTTGTGCTTACGGGAATTTGAACGTTAAAAATTAGACAGCTTTCACAAACATTGTCGATAAACACAAGAGGTATGTAAATACAACATGTAGAGGTAACGCAACAGCAAAAATTCGTCCCATGGTAAGGGAATCCAAACTTCAGGAATCCGGCAAATTTTTGCTTGTGGTATTTGGAATCCGGGAAAGTTTTGCTCGTGGGATTCGGGATCCCACTAACGATTGGAATACAGAATGACAAGGACTGGAATTCAGTACCTGGAATCCGGAATCAGCGGCGTAGAATCCAAGACTGTCTTGAGATTCCCTTACATGGAGCGCAAAAATGGGGCGTAAGAACTTAACAGGGTGGGCAGTATATCAAAGTGACGTTAAGTAAAGATTATGGAATGTCATGACATTATCAAACTTACAACGTTCGCTGCATTTGTCAAACCGCCAAGTTACATTCGAAAAAAGTTGAAGAGTTTGTTGGCTTGTTTACAAAGTGTTAGTCTAACATCCGGGATCTTGACCAAATCACACTAACACACTGACGCTGCAAAACGCCTGCTGAAGGAAAGAGAGAAGCAAACGTTAAAAAGAGAGTTAACAAACTGTACCTTATCCTTAAAATACTAGGGGAAAAGACTTCTAACATGCAAAATGGTGTATTTGAACTGTGGCTAAGAGCAGTGACTTAGCTAAAGCCGAACAAACGCACACGAACCTCACTTTGATGGAGCCATGCTTTTCCAAAACGTCTTTGAGCTTCTTTGCGTTAGGGAGAGAAGTAATACGAAAGTTTGAACAAACTTTTAAAATGCCAGTTTTTGGATCAGATGATGAGACGTAGAGACTCAGTAGCCTCTTTGTTCTCTGGTCATGGATCAAGAAAGCCCCTACAGGAAGACGAAGGGCTTTTAACAAACAGCGAAGATGTCTCACCGGCGAATGAGTCTGACCTTCGACATACAGTTCACCTTTTTGACCGTAAAGACGATTTTTCAGGCAGTTGGTACACTGTGGAAGATTCAGAGCCGGAAGAGAACAATTGCCCTGAATTTAGAGACCAAAAGGTTAACTTTGCCGACAAAAGGCAGTTGGGAAGCAGAGAGAGACTTAACCGATCTTTAAGCGACCTCTTTTCGCGAGTTAGTACGCCAAAGATTCATTCAAGCCGTAAACAGTGTTTTTTAAAACAACTACCCGAAAGCAAGAAAACAAGTTTACTTCAGACCTCATGCCAGGTAAATTTGAATTGAAAAGCTTATTTAAAGCAGCAACAATCACATAAGTGTAACCAAGCTTGAGCGCAAAAAGTGACTGAAATGTTCATCTTTTTGTTTACTTTAATAGGAAACCATCGAGGCTAAACATTTTTTAGGCACAGCGAACGTGAAAACATTTTCAATTTCATCGCACTTTTAGAAATGAAGTAAGCCAGTAAGCTTATAAAGATCTTAGTTGCCGAAATATTCATAATGATAATATATCGTACCTACCGTTATGATATATATAAGCTTATTTTTTTTACTTACTCTAAACTTAATATTTGTTTAATTGTCAGGAAACTAACGTCAAATTTACTGTGAAACTTTTGTCAGAATGACCTTCCGGATCTATCAGCGATCCGTTTAAAATTCAGCTTTAAAGAACTTATAACGACTTTACAAATTTGAAGAAACTACCGAAAAGAGGATGACATCTCCTTCTATTTTTCAAATTATTATTTATCTTTTCCGAGAATCCCTCAATGCGGAGAAAATAAAACTTACTCATGTACAGTATTACTTAACATAAGTTATTCATTTAACAACTGGTCTATGTTTATTAAATTTAAAAATATTTATTCAGAAACGTCGTTTTTGTTCATACATACAGCCAATTTAAACAGAATGTTGGCTAATAAATGATAACTACAGTAAAGAAAATAAATACAAACAAAAGTCGACATGGCAAACAAGTGCTTGAAATGCATGGCGTTTCGCCAGGGACTTCAACTGGCCTTGGGGTGTTCGCTAATTAGTAGAAAATAATAATTTTTCTTTTTTATATATACTCGAATACGGGGTAGCCTGAATTTCATCCGATTGCTTCGAGTCGTTTTGTCTTCGAGCAATTCAGGCTAAATATTTTTTTCAAATGATTTCAAAATTTTCCCTCGACCCAGACTCCACTGTCGATGCGGGCCGCGAAGGCTCCGAGTTCGCGGCTGTCGGCAAGGGCTTCCGCTCAGAGTCGCAGGCTGCCATGTTGATATCCATAATAGCGTTTTCCATACCTAATGACAAATCTAAGAATTGACAACTTGATTTTGGACTTCAAATAGAAAATGGTGGTTTTTGAGGACCATTTCTGGGTGGGTTGAAGTTCTAAAAGCAGCACGTTTTGTCGTGTCGTCGAATACTCTGTTTGACATCCGGAATGTTGCCGTCCAACAAGCTTAGTCTGTAACTTTTCTTGTTTTATTCCAGGGAGAGAAAAATGCCGGATTTGACGTGCTGTATCATAACATGAAATATGGCAACAATGCCAGCTGCAAGCTTGTGGAGTTTGTACGCGAAAGGTGAGTAAAAATCTACATTTTATAAACATAAGAACTTCGCTTTTCAGCTTGCCCGGTAAGCTGTACACTGTATCTATTTTCGTGATTATCTGCGATTTCTTCTCTGTGTTTTAGATCCGCCGTGGAAGAAGTCTATGCTAAATCACTCCTCAAGTTAGCAAAATCTGCAACTTCTGTCACACAACTCGGGTAAGGATATGGAGGTTTTCGTTGCTAGCATTGATTCTAAGTATATAAAACTGCGGTTTTAAATTACGTTGTTCAAAGCTTGGAAGATTTAAATTCCTCGCGTTTATCTAGTTGATTATTTCTAACTCTTGAATTCTCATCAGAAGGATATAATTTTCCGCCCTTTGAAGTCTGTGAAAGCTTGAAATCGATCATTTATTGTCTAGAATGTTTTATTTTAGGGGATGAATGAATTATTTGAAAGTGTTTGTTAAAACAGCCCGAATGATACCCCTCTGACCTTGAAGATATAGTAATTTGCGTCGACGATTAGCGCGAATGTGGTTTCACCGTTTATTATCATTATCATGTTAACATTTTTTATCATCGAATTCTATTCTTTTGTAATACTACAGTTTTATTATTATGTTAAAAGCGTGTAACTTTCGGTTAGCTTGCGGTTGCATTGGGACTTGCAGTTGTGGATTAACTATGACAATAATTTTGTTATTTTAGTTCCCAGTGGTTTAATTCTGCGATTGTTTTTGTCAAAATAAATTGTCTTGCCTTGCCTTTGTTTAAACGGGCCAGTTATATAATATTTCTTTGCTAGTCAAGAGGAAAAGTACCTTTGAGAATTGAATGTGTCACCCTTTTGTGCTAACTTTGTCAATCATTTGGACATGCTTTGTTTACCTCCAAAACTGCAAGATTCCGTGTAAAAAAAAAATGAGAAAAATGTTTACAAGATAACATTTACAAAAAGTAATGCTATTTATTCTTTGATTTTTTTCTGTACATGAGATCTGACCTTTACTGATTCAATGCTTGTCCTAAATAAGCCCAGCTATGGACTGATTTCTAAATCCTCTGTAAAGTAAAGTGGAATCATGATTTTTCCTCTCGCAAAGAAAAATATATCTTTGTCTCAATTATTGGTAGCTGGGGGAAAAAGGAATCATGCTTTAGTGGGGAAGGAAAGTCATCTTATGTGTAGTTCAAATTGGGACGATGTTTGAGAGTGAGAAATTGAGATAAAACTTTATAATTCCTTCATTCAAATATCATGAAAACTCAGTAAGTGAATAACATAAAAGAAAATATGGAGCACACTTCATGTGGATAATTTCCAGGGCTCCAAAAAAGTTCCATTCAGTTATCCTCGAAAATTAGACTTTCTTGCTGAGTAAGCACTTTGTTTAAGCTTAATTGTCTGATGGGCAAGGGCTGAGGCAGTTTGTCT
Source organism: Porites cylindrica (assembly GCA_964035525.1). Classification (NCBI taxonomy): domain Eukaryota; kingdom Metazoa; phylum Cnidaria; class Anthozoa; order Scleractinia; family Poritidae; genus Porites; species Porites cylindrica. The sequence continues at coordinate 21,059,553 of OZ037788.1, forward strand.
TGTAACTAAATCATTTAAGGCCAAATGTCAGACTTTTCTTGAGACGAACTTAGGGAGTTAAGTTCATGAAAAGTCTGATGTCTGGCTAAGTTAGATTCATCTAAGTGAGTTTGGAGCGTCCAACATGTTCGATCTGTCCGAGTCTGAAGATCGACTGCAGAACAAATTTTGATCTTCACATGGGACAAACTAAACTAACAAATTGAAAATTTGTATCAGAATGTATATTTAGCAGCATTCAGGAGAAAATTTATTACAATATTGATTTTTGGTCAGATTCAGTTGATTGATTATTTATCCACATATTTTCCGTGAGAATAGTATAGTCAGGGGTTGCAATAAGCACTGACCACTAATGGAAGGCATTGGCTACTTTGCTCAGGGCATTCGGCTTTTTTTTCCCTGAAAAAGAAGCAATTAGTTTTAAAAATTTCGGAAACAACAAATAAATCATTAAATCTTAATCAAAACGTAAGGGAATTATGATGTGCTTTCAAGGTCCACTGATATGTTATACTTTAGTTACACCAGAAGTGCTTCTGGTTACACAAATGATGAATTTCAGTCAATTTTTCCCACGTTTCTCTGTAGGTTTACCCAGAATTTGTTTGTGTGCAAATGTACTTAATTTTGAATATTGACATTTGTTCATTGCTTCTAAGAATTGATTGTGTGGCAATGAAACGTGAATGAAAGCTATATTTTCTTGAATGAAAAACACACTCTTCTGTTGTCAATTTAGTCCCTGGAACACTGGAAATGGCAGTTTAGGACTTTGAAATTCCAAAATGCTCTGGGGGAGCATGCTCCCAGGGTCCCCACCTCTACTCCCACACCCCAGAAAAAGGGGACTAATGTCCCCTTGTTGATACAGTCAGTTACCCTATTCAAACTGCTGGCTACTTCAGTTATTATTGAAAGCCCTGTATAGTTCAAGATGAGCTCTAAACGAGTATGCTGTCTTGTGATGGGTCATGCAATTGGCTCATAGGCTTACAGTATAATCCAGTTTTCTTGGTTCATTTTCCATTAAAACACTCTTAGCCTGTTTGTATGATAAATACCAATAATCACTGTATTCTGTTGTTTGCAGGACATTTGAGCCGCTATGGGGTGTCTTACGTGTTGCTACAGAAAAGCTTGCAAACGCACACATGGCAGTTGTACAGGGATTCCAAGATCTCATTAAAGAACTTAAGGAATATGGTGACAAACAAAAAGAAAGACATAAACAGGTAAAGTGTCTTCTTCGCAAAACTTTCTGGCTTGACAGCTACTGTTTATCTTGGACAGTCATCCCTTGCCTTGCCAGCACCTCAAAGTTAAGGGCACTTTGTTACTGCAGAGAGCAGTTGAATACATGGCAAAGACTTCCGGAAGTTAGAGCAAAAAGTAAAGGTTCTCTGGGAAAGTCATTTTTGCACCCCACTAACAGACACTGGCTCTTAAGGACGCTTACTTGTCCAGAGTACATGTACAATGTACCTGACCCCTTTAATTCCCAATTATTTCCACATACAAATTTCCCAGACTGATCTCCATACATTTTCTTGAAGAATTAGTGGAGAGAATTTGATAAAAGATCAAAGCATTTCCCCTTTGATAATTATTTTATTGTCATAACCTGTTTCCATAATGATGTATTGATTTTGCTCTGAAAAACTGATGTTTGTTACTCTTTAAAAAAGGCAAATTCCATTTTTTTGCTGGGATTTTATCTCGCCACATATGCAAGGACATTCGCTTTGTAAGTGTAGTTTAAAGTCTCTTAAATCTCTTTCCGCTGTATTTTATTTTCTGCAGGCAAAAAGTGAGTTTAGCAGCACAGAGGAGATAGTGCAGACCATCCAGACTATGACAGCTAACCTTGCCAAGGTAAGTAATCTATACCCAATAATACACTTAGCATCTACTCTGCAGAAACAGATGGTATTCATTTAAAAAAATTTTCCTTTTTTGGACCTTCAGTAGTTGTGGTACGGCCACACTTCTAGTTGTCGTCATTAATTCATTGACTCTCTTGATTAACTTACACTGTAAATTCTCTGGATGAATAGAACTTCATGCAGAATGTTTGCATGATTAAAATTTGGCTATTAACTCCTCTCACTTTTTCCACAAAACTATTAGTACAGGTAATAGCATGATTTGTAGTGATATTTGGCATAAATACCACGAGTGATATTTCAAAATTGTTATACGTAATTTCACGAGCCGTTAGGCGAGTGAAATTTGAGACAACTTTGAAATATCACGAGTGGTATTTATGCCAAATATCACGTACAAATCATGCTATTATTTGTTTATACTACTACCCTCAAAAGGTTTGTAATTTTCACATGTAGGTATTTCAAATTAAGCTGAAATACTACTACTCTAAGCCAATCAGATTGCAGTAATTTCTCATGTAGTAGTATAATAATGGTTACTGCAGCGACAAAACTGGGGCTGCTGACCTTAAAATAGTACATTTGGTTAAGTCTGTCGAAGTTGGGTCATCAGTGAAATCAGCTGTAAAAATTAACAGCTGCAGCATGTGTTCTTACAGCCTCTGTTGTTGTTTCCAAATAAATGTCTATATTTTATTAAGATGCCTTTTATCTTTATCATCACTAATTGATGTGGATGGTGTGTTACTAATGTTGCTCAGTGATTAGCCCAACTCTGTGTACTGTACGGCATCCTCAAAAACTGTCATTGTGACTATTATCAGCAGGGGATTAAAACTGTCTGGCAGCTGCTGAAATTGTATAGTGTTTAGCTCTTATAGCAGCATCCTGCACTACACTAAAGCACACTAAAGCACGCATCTGTGTGATTATCTTCTGATGACCATAAATATGTTTTTCTTTTGCTCAAAGTCAAAGGAAATGTACTACGTCCGGTGTCATGAGCTCGATAAATTCAGAAAGGATGGCTCTAGTGCTAAAGAAGTTGAAAAGGTTTGTGGGTTTTGGATACTTAAAGTATGTCATAGTATAATATCAGGTCCTGTTTTGTCATTAATCATCACAAGTTTTGTCTACGCTGCCTGTTAGTTCTCTGTATATCGATTGTGGAAATACCTACCTTAAATCACCTGTTAAATGTTAATGGCCATGGATAGCATGTTAAATGTCTTGAGCCTTTTTGAGTCACACAATCCATTGTGTCAAAAAAGATTATTGAATGCCAATGGAAGGAACATGGACTTGTAGATTGTTTTTTGAGAAAAGAGAGACACCATCAATATCTACTTTTTTTGACCCAGCAATAATCTTCTCTTGACTCTAAGAGGCTCTTTGCTGGCTAAAGTGTGTTGCTGTCATAGAGACATTCTTTTTGCGTACAGCTAGCCGTAGGATTTGGCTTGTAGTGCCAGGCAAATTGAGGCATTTACTGGGTAAATTAACTCTCACACAGTGGAAGTTGCTTTTCATGCTGATTGCGGAGTTGCATATATTTCATTTAGTAAATTCCAAATAGACCTTTCCTTCGTTCTGCTCTAGTGAGCAAACGTAAAGAAATGAGGTTGAGGTGGGGCTGGACAATTTCATACAAATCACTATATGTTGTTCACCCAAGCCTCGAGTTGGTGCCTTTATTTACAGGAATGCAGAAAAGTCTATTCCCCCAAATGCTTACTCAAGTTTATGCTATGTTTTGTTGCTGTTTATGTAACGAAAAAACTCGGACATTAGAAAATGGTCTCACATCTACAGGCTGCAGTTTAATCCCGTGAGAGAGTTATTATCTGATGAAAAAAGAGTTAGGTATATGTTATTGAACTTATGGCTTGCCTTTTTTTCATCTCATAGGCTGAAACAAAAGTAAAGAAAGCAGGTAAACTCATTCTCTTGTTTTTTTTGTATCTTTTAACCTGTGCTGTAACGCTTGTTTCTCAATATGTTGTATTTAATTTGTTTACACAGCTGAAGAGTACAAGAGTCTGGTGGAAAAACGAGAAATTATTAGAAATGAATTCCATGACAAAATGGTGGAAGCATCCCAGGTAGGGTTATTGAATAAACTCCTGAGATATCTTCTTACACTTTTCATGTGGTGTTTTTAGTTTACTCCATTCTCCCTGAGTGTTATTGGTTAATGTTTTTTCCTGAGATGCCCAAAAGAAAAGGTAAAAAAATCATTTTTCTCTTAACAAACTTTCTTGTGGTCAAGAATAAAAGTCTCTTTATTGTGCTCTTTCTTAGAAAACATCTCCCTAAAACAGACATTCATATACTGTAGACTTGGTCCCTTCTGTTTTGTCAATCATTTTCTTCTCTCTATACTTTGCAGAAGTCCTGCTAAGATGGATTTATACTTAGAAAGTTATGATGGTCCCAGTGGTGTCCATCTTAGAGATAATTTACCACATTGTAACATTCAAAATGGCCAAAATGTTGTTTTTATTTTTATTTTTTGTTGTCACAAATTGAGTCAAAAGAAGTAACATTTGTGGTCTGGCATTATGCCAAAAAAAAAATCTAAGATGCAATTTATTTTCTTCCTTGAGTGAGTGAATGAATGAAAGTGAATGAAATATGGTGGATGAGAAGACAACAGATGGCCTCTTTACATTATGTGTGCCTTGTATAATTTATGTCAAACGTTTCTCCTGTTACTGCAGAAATTTCAGAAGATTGATGAAGAACATCTTAAAGTAATAATTGGTTACCTGGAGAAGTATATTGAGTCTCAGAAAAAGGGACAGGTTCTTGTAGAAGGGGTAATTATTTTTGTTTTATTTTCCATTTCTGTGTGTTGGTGTTAAGATTATCTGTAATACCTCAGTGCACAAGGTCCAGAGTTTGATCTCTGGTGACAATACATCCTTGCTTCAACGTCTCTCCCTTCTGTGTAGCTTTATCTAGTTTAAAATACCCTTAAAACGGAGCGTGGATGAAAAGAGGTGGGGGGGGGGGGGGGGTTGGAGTGAAATTTCAGAGCGCACCATCGACCTTAAGTTTATGAGTTGCATTACAGCAACGAATGATCAACATTAAATTAATATGGTTGCTATACCTTCTTTCCTTTTACCTTTGCAGGTCTACAAAGAATTCTTAGGCCAAGTAAAGGCATTAACAATTCACCATCTGCTTGACCAGTTTGTTAGAAGCAAGGGCACTGGGAAGGCTATTCCTGGTAAAAATTAAAAAAAAAAAATGATTGATAGCACAGTACATATTGGAAATATTTGCTTGTATGTACTTTTGAGTGTTTTTTTTTGTTGTTTTCTTGAAGTTGTTAGAATGGTTTGTTATTGTGAAGCTCTTAAAATTACAATTGGCGACTAAATTAGTTGAGATACTTTGCCCTACAGGGCCTTTATTTCTCTCCCCCGCAGAGGCGCAAAGAGGTCTCTGTGGATGGGAGAGGGGATTTTCTGACTTTTTACTGCTTTCACAAGGAGGAAATAAAGCCTTCCCTCCCCACCCCCTCCATGCTGCGGTGCTACTGTTCGAGCTACCTGTAGAAAACAACAAACACCCCAACTTTGAATAGAAGGGAGGGGGAGGGGCGTGGGTTGTTTTTATGTCTCAACAATATTTTGTCGCGGATTGCAGCAAGTGGCTTCAACAATAAGTTTCAATAAAGTTGAAGTAGGGAAAACACTCAGATGGGCTGGGCAAGGCAATGTATTTAACAAGCATCCTTTATACAGTGTAGTTCTGAGTTTCCCACATATTTTTGTTATTAGATGGTACAGGAAGAAATGGTGCTTTCTTGGTGTTACTTTCATGAAATAATGTGATATGAAAGATATGAAAAGTTTAAGAACAGTACCCTTGAATAATCAAACATCAGGAAATTAAGCTAGTTAAGTGATTCATTCATCATCTGTTTCATAAATGTTGATCATTTTGTTTTGTTCCACAGATGTGATTACCTTTGAAGAGTACACAGGTCAAGTTGAGACTACTGTCACTAATAATCACTCACCCAGCTTAAATGCTGTCAAGCATCATCCATCAGGTACTGATTATGCAAGGGTATATTTTCCTTTTCATGTGACGTACATGTGATTGGTACCGGTGATGGAACTTGTCATGTTACAATGGACAGAAAGTCAGTTTTGATACTCTTACTGTAGAATGCAAACTCATGAGCTTAAAATTTGTTGTTGCCATCATGAAATGAAGATTATGTATTTCCAAGTACTGATTTTCATGGCCTTTTTTGCAGGATTTCCCATCACACTTAAGAGAGTAGAAAAGAAGAAGAAGCAGAAAAAGAAAAAGAAAGAAAAAGCTCAAAATGGACCTGTGTAAGTCCTAGTTTGTAGATCTTCTCCTGTTCTGAAAATTATAATTGGAATTTCAATGTTATTGTGATGAGTCGTCATTTGAAATAATTATGATCAGTCATTTATTCATTTTTATTAGAATAAAACCATTCAATGGTTAGTACTTGTGTATGTTTGTTTATTTGTTTTCTTTTTGCCCTGTTGGTACGTTGTATTCATTTGATACTTCTTCTAAAGAGTAGGTTACACTTGAAATGCAAGTCAGCACCTTCTTTTAAGAGCTAATTTTTGTACAAATCATGGAAGGAAGTTTGCTTGTTACAAAAAAGCTACCTTATTATAGGAAATTAACGCTCCATGAAATTAATGCGAATCGTTAAAATTCGCGTTAATTTAAGTCGCGTTAATTTTGTTGAGCGTTAATTTCTGCGACGTTAATTAAGTGCAGCGTTAATTTCCGCGCTCTTAATTTCCGGTATTTTAACCCCAATTCTGGAATCTGTCCAGACATTCTTGACACCTAAAAAACATTAACTACAAGCTTTCTTTCTTTCAATTAACCCTTTATTTTTCATCTTTCACAAAAGCTAGGGCAAAGGTTTACAATTATATTTCGAGTTATCTTCATCGTTGCCGCTGTCCGAAGTGATGTCAATATCTTCTCCTTTGATTTTGCATAATTAATCGCGTTAATTTCCTTTATCATGAAATTCTGCCTCCTCTTTCGCGTTAATTTTCTTTATTCGAAAGTCGTTTTCCATTAAATTCGCGTTAATTTAAGTCGCGTTAATTTCCAATACCTTAATTTCATGGAGCGTTAATTTCCTATAATAAGGTATTTCAATGTCTTCATGAAGGAGTGATCTCAGACCCAAGGAAAGGAAGGGGGCTCGCAACCATTAAACTGTTTTAGGCCTGGTCACATGTATACAGTAGATATAACATAACTAAGACATTCCTGTGTTACACTGGATAATCAATATTTATTACCACTTTGTTTTGCCAGTGACTCGCCATCAAATGGAGGAGGAGATGCGGTATGTATTCAGGGCTTTCTTCCTTTAAAAACTGTATTTTGCTGTGTATAATTTTGATAGATTATAAATGGTTTTTTTGTTTTGTTTTTGTTTTTTTTGCAGTCATTTGAGGTAGATGAAGAAGGCTACACTATACGGCCACCTGATGCAGAGAGTATCCTTGTGTCCTTTTTCAAGTTATGCTAGTCACATAACTATTTAAGTCCAGTTCCAACTTTAGTTCCAAAACAAAACCAAAAACATAGGTTTTTGCTTAAGTGACATTCATCTTTGTTAAAATTGGCTAAAAGATTAATTTTTGCAACTCCAGAGGCTTAGTAACATTAGTTGCAGTTTTGAAAGTACATTGCTACTAACATATTGATTACCAGACATACATACTACCAGCTCTAATGCCCTCTGTTCAAACTGCTCAGGCATCCCAATGCATCCATGACAAGATGTTGTGTCAGATAGTGTTTTTAGACAAATCTCACAGGCTTGTGTGTAGAACAGCATGCCTTAATTTTTAATGTCAGTGTGAAGATCTAGTGTTAGCAGTGCTTGTAGACGAATCTCACAGGCTTGTATATGGTACAACTTGCCTTGATTTGTTGTATGCTACAAATGTCATGTTGTTGTAATGATGCTTAACAATACCAAGGTACAAAGTCAGGTGGAAACAGTTCATCATCAGATTCAGATTCAGATGATGGTAAGTAATTCAAAAATAGATAATTAACTACACTTCATTGCAGTGCCGTCACTGTGCCTTATTCTTAAAATTATTTTGCAGTTTCCAAAAAATGCAAAGTATCGTACTTGCGGGTATACACCACAAAATAATGTTTTATATTCATTATAGTTCATAGGTGCTGTTATGACTAATTTCTTCAGTAATCTCATCTCTATCCCTATGGAAAACTAACCTTTATAAATTAGCATTATTATGTTAATGACAGTATTAAAATTGTCACAATGGAAAGTAGAGTACAGCAGAGGCGAGTCAAGTTGGAACTCACTTGGGTGACCCTTGACAATAATAAAAAACTTGTAGACGAAAACCCCCCAGACAATATTATTTATCAATAACAGTGGAGAGGGGGCACAAGTGATTTTTTTATGCTCCTCAGCTGAGGTAATGTATTTTGAGAAAAGTGAAATTTAATACGACATTTTAACAAGCGCGTCTTGTTTTCCTTTCAAGATGAGCCTCGGAAGTTGCAAGTTGTTATTAATCCTGTGGAAGCTGATAGAGTTCCACAGACTGCTTCTGTGGATGAAATAAAGAAAATTACTGGAACCCTTAGTCTTTCTTCACCATCAGCTATGGTAAATGCCCTTTATACTCTAGATCTCAGTTTATGAAAGGTTAATTTGTAGTAATAACATTGTTATAAGTCCTTGTGCAATTAATTAGTTTGACGTGAATTTCAATCTTTAAAGGTCATGGTTACAGTATTCCTTGTAGATGTGAATTGGAGTCTCATTTTTTTTTTGTTTTTTTTTTTTGTTTTCACCAGAGAAAACATTTAAGTTCTTCATCTAGTAAGTATAGAAAGTTAATTTTAAGTTTTGTGTTGTGTGTTGTGTAATTCTTTCTGAGAACACTTCTAATAACTGGAGATTTTATTCTCAACTTGAAACTGTCCTTTTTCAGGTGATGGATTGAGAAACCGATCAAAATCTACAGGCCCTTCAACCATAAAACTGTAAGAATTTTGTCTTAGAATGTTGAACATGAAAAGTGAAAAAAAAAGTTAAAAAATTAATTTGAGGAGTTGGGTGCACATCACGCTCACGGTGAATAAATCAATATGGCAAGCAAATGAGTTTAGTCCTTGGTTCAAGTTTGTTCTTTTTTAAAGTAAAAGATGGTTTGAACAGCCTTGGCCCTTGCACAGTAACTGTTATTTTTCCGCTCTGTCTGCAAACCAAAGGAAGTCCTATAGTGTGACCATTAAAATGAAAGCAGCCTACTTTAGTGTGGTTCTGTTTATTATGGCCTACAAGGTGCTTCTAACTTTTGAGACAATGGATGAAACTCTCAAGTGTGGCCATTCAAAATTTGAATGAAAGCTACTGAGCAGTACTTCCCTGTGGTACTGTTTATTATGCTGTGGAAGGTGGTTCTAACTTTTGGATGAGGATGGAACTGTAAGCATTCAAATGAAAGCTACTGGGTTTTGCTTTCCTTTGGCACTGTTTATTATTATGCTCTACAAGATGGTTCTAACTTTTGATTTTGTTGATGAAATACTGAACTGTTACCTTTCAAAATTAATGAAAGCTACTGAGTTTTACTTTCCTGTGTCAGTGTTAGGTGATTCTATCAAAAATAAAAACAGCATTACCACTGTCAAGTTCCACATATGGAAAAGTTGATTTTATCGAATAAAATTTTGTGATGTTTTCGGTATATTGGACTGGTAAAGGTTTAATTTTACTGGTTTTCTACTTTCTGCTTTACTGTTTTCCTCAGGTCTCGTTCAAGTGATGACCTGCTTGATATCGATTTTAGCCAAACCAGCTTTCCTTCTCAGAGCAGTGATGCTGGGTCACAACGAAATTCTCTTCATCTGTCACCAAGTGACATGACAACCAAAGCTGAAACGGAACAGCTAAAGTCTCAAAGTGCTGTAGATCTGCGATCCTCTGCTGTGACATTACCCTCTTCTTCAAGTATAGGTGTGTAAAATGAGTGATATAATAGGTGTAAATACCGTAAGCAAATTTATGCGAATCAATCTAGAAACCAATCAAGACAGAGAGCTGAAATTTTTAGCTGATAAATTTAAGATCCTGAAAGTCAGACTATCCTGAAGAAGTGTACTGTAGTAAAAAATATTTTTGGTTAAAACTTCACTTGACTGTAGGGATGAACCCTCTGTTACTGACACATCTATGACAGAGAAGCTAACCTCTGCAGATCATAATTCTGGTGACTCTCTTTTTCGCACCACTCCCCCCCCTACCCCAAATGTCAATGCACCCTGCCCCTCCAACCCCCCAAGGAATTCTTTGCTAACATGTTTCCACTATGACTTTTGTTTGAAGATTTTAATGAGAGCAGAGAACCAGAGTATGCTGATATTCCACCTGTACTTCCAGCTAAAAGAGGAAGCTTAGTCCAAGAAGAATCAGCCGACAATCCGCCTCCTTTACCAGCTAAAAAAGGAGCAACAAGTACCCCAAGTGTAGGGGAACTATCTCTAGCAGGAGGTGATTTGCTTTGTTTTCTTTCTGTATCTTTTATTATTGTTGCGAAAAATGAAATAATCAAATGCAAATTTCATGTGCTTTGTTTGTTGCCAGAGCGCAGCTGGGTTAGCTTAGTCCATAGAGTGCTTGATTGCAGAGCAGGAGGCAGTTAAAGTGAAACCTTATCTTACATACATCCAGGCCCATTACTCAGAATGTTAAAATAACTGAGAAATGAGGGTACCTCCTTTGCCCAGCAAACCGCTAGACCTTTGCTTTTCTTGGGTGATCACATAAAATGTTAGTTCAATCTCCAGAAGAAGCTGTAAAAGTAGTGTCCTCAATGATTAATATCATGCTAAGTACTTTACACTTAAGGTGGCTGAACACAGTTTTGCGGGCAGTCAGCGGTAACTCGCATGATACCACGTGTTTTAAATTAGACAAACAAACATGGCGGCGAAAAAGCGACGGCACACAGAAGACTATTTCTCAAAATCTACTCATCAAAATTTTTTGATATCTGGCAGAATTTTTACTTTTATCATATTTTAATGAGAACTTTAAAATGGAAGTTGAATTATAGACAAATTTTGTAATGCATTTAATAATTACAGTACAATATTTTATTATTATTGATTATCTAAAAACCCGTTTGTTAAAATTTGGTCAAATAAGTTTCAAATGGTGATGATTAATTGTAGTAAGCTGTGTGCAAGTTTATAGGAAAATGTAATGAGCAAATTTTATGTAAACTGAGCAAAATTGAATTGTTCATGTTGCCATGGAAACTTTGAAAACGTCATATTCTACCTGTCAATCAAAATCTTTCATCAGTATATATTTCACTTGCCAAGTTTCAGTTTGTGAGCTGCAATCTTGACAAATGACATATACTCACTAACTTCCAAAACTGTGATCAGCCACCTTAAAGAAAGTGCATTTTATTCACATGAACAATCATTGTCTGTGAAATTTTATTCACAGTGACAGAAGTAGCTACCAATGACACTGGAATCACTTTCTCCGCTGCGCCAACAGGGCTAAATGACAGTAGTAATTCCCTACTCCTGCTCAAGCCTCCTCCAGGTTCAGAGATTCCTCGTTCTACATCTGTTAGCAGTGCTTTACCAAGACCACGACCCCAGGTAAAATTTTCTCCCATGCTTGTTGCATCATAACACTACCTTCTCTTTGTTTCATTAGCATTAAGCAACTAAGAATTTTCCTGACTCCCCCCCCCTTCCCCCACCACTCCATGATGCAATGCTAGTCCATATAACATAGTTACAGGGGTCAGTTGCATAAATCATGTTGTTTTTCTTTAGAATATTTTGCTGTTTCTGATTGGCTCCACCCCCTTGGTTAATTTTTCATTTCCATCTGACGTTAATCAGAAAATAATGCTATTCACTTCATGACACTATCCACTGGATAGAGAATTATCGAGTGGATAGCATTATCCACCCATGGTATTATTTAACAACAAAATCTGTTTATTTGCTTATTCCTCAGCCACGCCCATCTGCACCATTACTATTTCCTCCTGGTCAGAGCGCCAAACCTTCTTCAACCGGAACAACATCGTACTCAGCTGAACTGTTTAGCTGTCTAGCTGACTTTGCACCAGTGAATACTGCTGCGGAAACATCAGAGTCAGTAAACAATTCACAAGCAAATGAAAACTCTACTGCGACTGTCACCTCTGATAAACCAACTGTCTTAAGCCAAATGAACAACACATCAAGCACTGTAGGACAGATGCTTAATAGGGCAACAACAACATCATCCATAGGAGGTACACAGGAGAATGTACCTGCCTTGGTGAGGTCAAAGACCATAGGTGGACTCCCCACCATGTCGAGCGTGGTGTTTGCCAAAGGGGCAGCTGGTACTGTCCTTGGCAGAAAGGATGATAGTCTTCCTATCGCAGTGGCTTTTATTGAATCTGTCAATGCATTTTTTCGGGGTAGTGATCAAAGCAAGTAAGAACACTTTTTCTCTGTTGGTAAATATTTAATCTTTAATATAATATCCAAGCCAGCTCTAGCCTGCGTAGCAGGCTCAAGAAAGAACGGGTGCATGAGAGGGAGACTCCCTCTCGTGCACCTCCCTCCCTCTTCTCCCTCTTCTACTTTTCTGTTTTCGTGCAAAGTTTTGGAAATGATACTTTTGTCATGATGACAAAGTGGATGTTAGTAATGGATGTACATGTATGCTGTAATCAAAAACCTGTGGGGAAGTTTACATTTGCATCAGAGTGATTATCACCTCCACACAGACTCTGGTTCTGGTGTTACAATGCAAATTGTGGTAAGAGTATTTTTTTTCTCTGTTTCAGGTGTATGGTGAAGGTGACTGGTGACATAACAGTATCTTTTCCTGCCAGTGTTCTGCCGCTGCTTTATGACACAGAGAATGCTCCTCTGCTTAGTTTTCTTGTGCGAGGAACATCCTGTCTTGAGCAAATATTACCGAACAAGGCCCTTATTAACAGGTATTGAAAACTGAACATTTTAATACTCAGATATGTACAAGGTGCTTTTAACTTTTAACTGACTGGACAAATCCTTAAAATTTCTATTCAAATGAAGCTACTTAGCAGTAATTTCCTGTGGTACTATACTGTTTATTATACTGTACAATGTGGTTCTTCTAGTCTTCAATGTCTTCTTCTAGTCTTCTAGTTTCTAGTCTGTGGATGGAATCCCGTTGTGTGACCATTCAAATGAAAGCTACTGAGTAGTACTTTCCTATAGTACTGAGTAGTACTTTCCTGTTGCACTCAACCATGAATCTGTCCCTTTAATCCAAAAGTTGCTGCATACAATTTAGATACTTTTGAATGGAGGTCAGCTTTGGGAAAAAGTGAAAAGAGTACCTCTTCTTGTGGACTATTTTCGTACAACTGTACCGCCTGCAGTACATTTCAGTACCACCGAAGTTATATCATTTTATTTCTCTCTTTCAGCAAAGGGCAACTTAGCGGTGGCGATGGTGTTAGTTATGACTTCAATATGGCATCATTGGCTGATCATCTTAAAAAACAGTCCGAGCAGGGATCAAGTACCTACTACAATATTGATATTATCAAATATGAGGTGAGAGTGAGTTGACAAGAGGTTAATTTTTTTTTGACCAATTCAGAGTAACTGTACATCCTTTTGTTTTGTTATAATCACTCTAATTTGACAGACCCACCATGTGAAACTTTTGGTTGCATTAATTCTTTATTTTTCTTTTATTTGTATGTGTGTGTGTGTCAATTTTTAAGTAATTTGCTTCTGCAAAGAGAAGTTTTACACAGTCAAATGTCTGTTAAACAGCTACACCCTCCAGCTATTTAGTGTCTTGATATCAGACTCAGGGGCAGATCCAGGATTTTTGTTAGGAGCAGGTGCCCCACTTAGGATTGGCGTAATTGACTGGTGAAGTAAACAAATTTTAAAAGCGAATATGAAGAAGGCTTTTGCCTAGGCAATAACATGATGTGCACTGCTGAGAAAACATATCATACATATCGCTATATTATGCAGAATACCAATAATATTTTATTAGAAAGCCGCAGGTCATCTTCAGGGGTGGGGGGGGGGTGGGGTGCACCCTACCCCTAGATCCACCCCTGAGAGTCTCCTTATGAACAAAGCTGTCAGTAAATCATTGGGAACTGACCTGCATTACCTGTAAGCCGCAAACCTTTGCAAACGGGCCACCTCCCCCCCCCCCCCTTTTCCAAGGGTGGTAGCTTAATTAAATAGAGATTTGACTGTAGTTTGGGTGACACTGTGCTCATGCTCCACCTCTCTCTATTTTTAAGGTAAAAACAAATGGTTTTGCTACAACCCCACTTCAGTTATGTAGTTACTGGAAATGCGACGAGGAGTCAACAGATCTCAGAGTTGATTATCGTTATAATCCTGCTTGTATGTCAGCTCCTAGCTCCATCAGCAACTTGTCTGTCTTAGTTCCAGTGAGTGGTGGAGTCACCATTATGCAGTCCAAGCCATCGGCTACTTGGTAAGTCTTAGAGCGCTTTTCAATTGAGTGTCGAAAACCAAAACCAAAGTAATCACAACGGCCAATCAGAGTAAAGGAAATTATCAGAGGGAGCCAATGGCAATTCGAAGTAAACACGTGTAACCAGCCTGTAGCGCGGGAAAACGCGAGTGACCAAGGAGCAATTGGTTTTAGTTTACATCTGATTGACAGAGAGGGTAGCGCGAGTTTTCTAGACCAATCAAACACCACAGTAAAGCAAAACCAATTCCATCCTGGATTACTTTCAACACTCAATTGAAAATTGCTCTATTATCTTAAAAGAGAACGTAATACTCTGTGACCTCAAGATTACAAATTAGAGGTTGCTTATGACAGCCCTGATTGGGGTTGTTTAAAAGGTGGATTGAATGCTATTCACTGGAAAATGCATTTGGGTTCCCTAACATTTTATCCACTGGATATATCACTATCCAGGTCATTAAGGGCATTAACCTCTAACACCTGTTACCGCTGAGCTCACTTAATGTTACGGGTGATCAAAGTGGAACGCTTAAGGTGACAATATAAATATTATTGTGAGATGTTACAGGTGAATCTTCATTCGCTATGGCTGCTTCAAAGCTTACTGACAACCCTGGTGAGATATCTGGTGGATAGCCATGTCCAATGTTTGAACAACCAGGGCCCAATATTGTATACATAATGAAAGGTTTTATGGTTATACAGCAGGTTTTGGGTGTAATTCAAAAACATACAGAATACAAACATGAAATTCAACCCTGTTGATACGACTGCCATTGGGCCATAACGTCCTAATCATTTTTACAGGGTGGTGAAGCTAGTGTGGTCTTCAAAATGAACTAGGATTCAGATGTTTGTGCGAAAATAATATGGTCATTTTGAACTGGATAGTTTTAGTATGACAAGTGTTTTGAAGATTGTGGTAGACTTAATTTACACTTCAATTTTGCAAAAGGCATTTACAAAATCTCAACACTATCGTCAATGAAAAAATTAATACACAATCTTAAATGGTGGACATCATTATTCATGGACACATGTACACTTTTCTATGTTATAGAAAATGAGAGTTTATTCAAGGAAGCATCCAGTCACTGTAAATCTCTCTGAAAAATCCTTCCATAATCAGTATGGGTCTTAATACTGATGGCATGTTGATTTTTAGGTCCGCTGAACACCAGAGAGCATTGTGGAAACTCCAGGAAGTCTCTAGTACAACTGAAACACAAGGTATGTCCATGTTTTATGTGGGCTGCAGCACTCAACTTGCTTTTGGAGAGGAGCAATGAATCGTGTAACTTTTCCTGGTAGCTGTGTGGCTCATGAGAACAGTTTTTTGGGGAAAAATTTCCAGGGGTTATGGGTTTAATAGATTCAACTGTATTTTTTTAATACTCTAGTCTTGTCATAGTACTTGAATAATCATTGATACAAAGAAAATAGAGGGGAGTATTGTGACGTCAACAGAAGTTACCATGGTAGCCAAATTTCTGGATGACAGCAGCAGGGCCGAGATTAAGCAACAACGACGGCGACAGTAACAAGATTAGCAAAAAAAAAATGGATAGGTTAAGATCAGCAAAACAACATCTTTGCACATGCATCACGCTTTCTTTTGTACATTTCTTAACCGTCGTTGCACAACTGCAATATGAAACTTCCTAATTTAACGTGCCCGCTTTACGGAGTAGGTGAACACAAACACAAAAAGTTTCTTTTTCTTTTGTAAAACTCATGTGCAGTCCTTTCGGATTAAATCCAGAAAATTTTGCCAACATTTAACAAATTAAATGAAATTGAATAAGATCGATGAAGTTTGAAACATTGGGAATTTACTTTTTGAGTGAATTTGCGGTTTGTTGTTAGCCCAAAATTTGCTGCCATGGCAACGTGACATAAGGACTTCTCCTCTCTATTAAGGGATATAATGACTGTTATTTTCCTTTTCTTTTGGTTGATATTGCCGTTTTAGGTACTTTAAGAGCAAAATTCGATCTATCACAGGGGCCAAGCATCCCATCACGGATTGCTGTACAGTTCACCTGCAATGGTGCCACCATTTCTAAACTTAATTTTGAACTCAGAAGTCAAGAATACAAACTTTCTCTTGTTAAAAAGAGGTTTACTACTGGTAAGGCATGATTAATTGTTTTATTTGTGATGTTTTATGATCAAAGGCCAGGGTAAAAATATTGCCTAAGATTTTTTTTCACATCACTTCCAGGGTCATTTATCAATAATGTCTATGTTGTTGCCTAATAGTGTTTTTTAATGAAAAATTATGATTTTTTTTTTAATTCATTACTTAACATTTTGCAAGCTCTCATAGTAACTATAATTATTATTCAGTCAAAATATTTCCTCAATTCTGATTGGCTAAAAGCACACACATAATTCACCATAACCAGTTACTGATGACCAAATTTGGAAGAATTTTGTGTTTAACAAGGAAATGACGTCAAAAATGCAGCCCGCTACAGGTTGAGGCACGGTTACCAAGAAGACCTGGCGACAAGGTTGAGTTGTTTTGGTTGTGAAAAAAAAATGGCGAACATTTCACTCATTTCAACAGTAAGAACTAGAGCCGGAACTAGGCGAAATAATAGCTAAAAACATGGCAAAAACAGCAAGAAGACAACTTGAAGGGGGACATCTGCTATTTGGAGCATATTTGCGGAGCTGGACAAACCTAAACATACACTATCGAAGATGAACTTAACATTGATGCAGGTGAGCATGTTTTAGCTATGTTTTATTTTGAATGAGTAATAAAGCAATTAATGAATTCAGCTTTCGTAGGATATGAAGAATTAAGAAGATCTCGGAGGGTGTTATCCACCTCGGCCGATAACACTCTCCTTGATCGGCTCAATTCGAAAGCTGAATTCATTAATTGCTAATTAATTAAGCTTGCAAAATGTTTAATATTTTGTTATTTCTCACAGCTGATTATTATTTTTTTGCAGGTAAATACATTGCAGAGAGCTAATGCCTGCTAGTATTGAGAAAAAGTATTTTAATGATTGAAAGCAACAAGAAATTTAAGGTCAAGCAGAGGATGAAAAGAAATAAAATTTAATGTAAAATGTAAATGAATGCCAAGAAAGTAAGAAAGAAATGATATGAAAAGGGACATAGTAGATGACCATTGAATTAGAAAGTGATTGAAATTTTACATTTATAATGAATATTCCAATCTTGTCTTCCGCATTTACTTTATACATTTTAGAATATGATTTGTACTTACTTTTGGAAGTACAAGAAGCAGTAGTTTTTTCAAGATGTGGAGATGATCATCCTGTAGGGGATCTTATGGTTAATATGATAACCTGAAAAAGTGTTTTTAAATTTGTGCTCATTGCATTCACAATTATTCCAGTTTTTCACTATATCATTTGCTATTTTTGTGTTTTGTTTTTTTAAACGAAAAAGTACCTGTTCTTAAGCGGTGGTGAAGTGATGTGAGTAGCTACTTTCTCATTCCTCATCAAACAGAGGTCAAGGCCTGCTCTTGTTGGAACTTTGACAAAGCATAGCACTCTTACACATGATCACATTTATAGACAAAGAAATTTCAAATAATGGCATTCAATGTCCCTTGAATAGCCTGAATATCATCTGATTACTTCAAGTCGTTATTACTCCCTCAGTAACAACGTTGTTGAGAGGAGAAAACGACTCAAAGCAATCGGATGAATTTCAGGCTATCCCTTAAACAGCAAGGAACAAACCTTTTTGATGAAAAATTCTTCTTGATAGCATGTGGGTTACTGTGCCATCCAACAGAATTTTTCTCTGAAGTTTTAGGCATAAAAGACCTTCCTCACTGTTCCTAGTAAGACCCTACCAATGAGGGTTTGTTAAATAACACAGCCTGGTAATAGTGGCTGAGTTATGGCATACACCACTTGTGCCGAAACGAATGGCATGTGTTACTAATGACACATTTTCATCTGTTTTGGTAGTTGACATTGTATGGCAAAAATTGAAATTAAAACAAATATGATGATAAAACATCCAATTTACTATAAAAATATTAATTTTGTTGCATGTTAAAGTGCCATTGACCCCTTACACCTCTTCCTTTTCTTAATTTCAAGACAATTTTTTAAATGTAATTCATCTTACCCCTCCAATCATTGTATTGCTTGCACTAATTGAAGATATGCTTGTGTAATGAGTATCACAGATACGAGATGCTCAACATTAGAGTCTGATTTTGATCCCCTTCCTTTGAGCATTTTGAACTTAGCACAGTAATGCTACCTAGGTTGTTTTACATGAATGGATGATGAAAATCCACCATGCCAGTAGCCGTCTATTATAAAAATGATCTATTGGGTTTCACTGGCTTGTGTTTTGTGCAAGCTGGGCTTTGCAATCACATCATGTTGTTCAGTGGAATGTTTTCATTACCTAGCAGTCAAAAAATAAATCACACTGGGGCTGCTTCAAATGGCAATTTATTGCTTGACATACATCAGTAAGAACTTCAAGTGTTGGCTTTTGAATAGTCATTTATTGACTTGGTCTTTCACTGGAAGAAACCAAGATAAGGGTCTTGATCAGTTGGATTTGTTACAACAAAACCAAGCAGAAATGTAACGTGCCTCACATTTTCGCCGGAAAGATTGAGCTTCCTGTCAGTGCTTACAAGGTGCACATTTTTCTATCCATTTCATCCACGCATGGATAGTAAATGCTAAAATCCACATTAAATATGATTTAATGTGAGTCCACTCAGAGTGGTAGGTAAAGAAAGAATAATCTTTTGGGGGGATTCAAGAATCTAGATTTGGATCATTTTCCCAGGGAAATGCACTCTGATGAGGACAATACAAATTTTTGTGTGGTGTCCACCCAGTTTTGTTAATTTACCTAACAGTGCCTTAGTATTTGTATCTGGAAATGCCATTGGATTTGTTTTTGTTTTCTTTTTATGTTGCAAATCATGAATGAAGAAGCTCTGGGAAGTGAATCGGAATGGGTAAAGATTACATCTTAAAAATGTTTTATTATTGCTTTTTTATTTTAGTAATTTTGTTACAAATTATTAGAATGATGCAATTTATTGTAAAGGAGTACAATGCATTAAGTTGCCTGAATCAAGGGTACATTTTTTTGCATTTAAAATTAAACAAAACTGAATTATTTTAATGTGTGTTATTTTGCTTGATGAGGAAGTGTTTACAAGCAGCACATTTGGTTGGCTAATGTGGATATTATTGACCATTGTTCTTCACTCTCTCATACAAGGATCCCTGGGGTGGGGGGGGGGGTGACCCCCTTATTTGGCCCAATGGAGTTACGTGCTGCTTAACAGGGTTTGGTTTTCAGGGTCTTAAGCCTTTAAACAATGGTATATAATTTCATTTGTTATCGTTACAGCTATTTTTGTTCCGTTGGTAAGAACTTTTAATGGTTTGTTAATTTGCTCCCTGTCCCAAATTAGCATCCATTTGAAAAAAAGTGCCCTCCATCGGATAACAAATTTTAAGTAATTGTGTACAAGGAGCACTAAATTGGTTAATAATATTATCTAGCTCATTAGAGCCTTTGTCTGTCAAGCAGGAGCTTGGAAGGTTAAAGCCTTACTGTGTCTTATACTGGGGTCTCCAGAACAGCTGGTACTAAAACTGTTTTTTTTTTGTAAAGCCTGTATCTCAATCTAGATTGGTAGGGTGGTAAAAGGCACATCCACTGGTCTTATAAGTCACATAGCTGTGCACAAAGGTCAGCGGGAAAGGTCATGCACCTGTTGTGGGGGTATTTTGTACATGTTGTGTGGCTGATGAAAATGGGATTGATGTGGGCCTCCATTGATTGGAACAATCCTGTTATACAAACCAGTGCTGTCAACCTAACCAAACCAAAAAACTTCAGTGAAACATTTGCTGATATATTTTCTTTCCGCTATGAAATTTTCAAAATACAGTTTTTTAGCCTTATAACCGATGCCCTAGCAAGAGCATTTTATATATGGTAATTTTGACGCAGAAGCTGCAAAATGAAATCCATTCTGAGTGAGGGGAATGATCAATCAAAGCTTCTTAGTTGAATCAAATGAAATTCTTCTTGAAATATCATGGAGGATGAGAAATGCAAATCAAACTTTATAGAATTGTAATAAATTATTTATTCAAAGATTGTAAAATTCAACCCTTTGCTAATATACATTGAATCTTCTGAATTTTTAAGAAAAAAATATCACAAAATTTCAACATTTATGTAAAAATGTATAAAATGAAAAGTAATGTGATTACTCCGAGTTTCCAATTAATTAAAACACTCTTGTTGTTTTTACCATATAATGCTACAAAACGTATGTGAATACTACATCTATATAAATATTTTTTACGACTTTACATTTTTTACAATATAATCTTAAATGTTTATAATATACTCCACTCTACACAGTAATCCTTTCTACAACTTCCCTTTCTTTCGGGAAAGAGTTCTGTGGGCAATCCACTGTGTCAATCTATTTTGCATAACAATAACAAGGAAAATGCCAGTGACTTTTTTTCAAGACGGACGTTGAAAATCGAAACAAACCGGAGTTTTTCTCGTAAAAATACTTTCAAAATACACGAGGAAACTAAATGAGGGCTGCTAAAATTTGTAGTTATCAAAACATGGTGATATTTAAAAAAAAAACCAACCAAATTCACACTGCGAGAAGACCAATTACAAAAATACTGCAGACATTTAAATTTTGCCCGCCAAAAGTTGTTTTGAAAGCTAAAGACAACAATGCGATCGAAGATTCAGTTACAGTTCAGCTGAGAATCGGCGAGTTCAACGAGAGCCATAGCTCCGTACCATCGCTCTCTTGCATCTGCCATCCTCTTTCTTGCCTCGATTCTTGATTTCTTTCGCTCCACGATTTGTTGTCGCGCTATCTCTTTCTCTAATTTTCGCTTGAGTACTCTTTCTTCCAGCTTTGTAGGATTTCGTTCATCTTTCTCCATCTCGTAGTTCGCTAGCCATTTCAACACGGCAGCCTTGTACTCGTTTGGCTCGGAATTTTCGTTCTTTAGGATTTCTTTTAGTGGTATTTCGGTGAAAGTCCGCTTTAAGCCAGCGTATGGATGAAGGCTGCAATGGCGATTGGCGTGAGTGAACCTCGTTGTACAACCTTCGGCGGTGCAAGCAAATGGCTTTTCGCCGGTATGGAGACGCTGGTGAGTCTTTAACTGGCCACTCTGAACAAAGGCTTTTCCACAGTTTGGAAAATCACAGACATAAGGCCTTTCACCGCTGTGGGTTCTTTTGTGAGCTTGAAGAGACTTCTCGCGCGGGAAAACGCGGTTGCAAACATCACAGCGAATTGAGGAGTACGAGTTCTGTCCTTCTTCCATCAAAATGTTCAGCACATCAGCTCTCGGTCTCCCCCTTGGCGGTACCACATTCGGTGATTTCGGGGAGAACTCGTTTACAGGCGTTCCTTTCGGTGTAGTCGGGGTTTGAGGTGGAGATGGTGGCATGAAATTGTGTGTTGGTGTTGTCGGAGGCGACCAAACGATGACCGAAGTTCTCTGGTTCTGTTGCGAGTTGAGCTGCTCGGAGATATCTCCAAACTTTGGAACAGGCCGTAGCATCTTATTGTTCGTTGAAAACAGGCTAGGCCCAGGCTGTGGAAAATAAATACTGCTTTTTTGGAAGGAAATCGTCAGGAAGTCGGCCATTTTTAAACTGCACACTTGAAGTATCACGGCGGTTTAAACGGGTCAAATGAAATTTCCCGCCTTTGGTAATGTATTTTACACGTCACGAACTAAGTGAATAAATTGTAAATGCGCGCCAAAATCTTTTGGAGGTTTCTTGGATTTTTCTCTTGCCTATTTTTACAAAAAATCAAACTAACAAACCCTCTGATTTCTAATGCAAGTGGCGAAGTAATTCTTTAAAGAAAATGCTGAATTTTCACCCTCATGTTAGCCCGAAAACGAGAATTTTCAGGTACGTGACGTCACTGTACAAACATTATGTGCAATGGACCATGTTCATTTTCGATTATGGTATTTGCATTTCTATTGGCAGTTTCATTTTAAAGCACATGTCAACACGTGGCCTAAGAAATATTATTTTACTTTCCAAAGAAAGATTCAAAGTCCTCGAGCCAATATACGTTCATTCAAGTTCCCTGCTTAACTTTTCTTCGCTTATCTGCTTGTTTAAAAGATCACAGGGAAAAGGATACTGGATTTCTTGGAATTAAAATTCCTGGTTACATTATGCCATGTGCTTGAATTCCTTGATGCGTGGCTTTTGAGTGATTTAAGTCAAGTGACTTATAAAACAAGTATTGATCATTCAGTTATAGTTCTGCATAAAAATAATGCACATTATCTTTAGAGCTTGTTTTGGCGCCACCAAAGTGAATTCAGCCGTTTACCTCCCTGAGTTTCTTTCTCGGTTGAGTTCACCTTCTTTCATTGGAAGATGGAGAGATTGCGCTTTGTGACACAGTGCAATTTTATCGTGTGGGCACAAGTTTAGAGTCGAGAGTTCAGATTATTTTTTACTCTATAGGACCTATGGAGGTTTATTTTAAACCTACCGGTAGACTCGTCCGGCCCCTCGCTCCTCTAGTGAAGGGACGAGGAGCGAAAAGAAAAGCCTGAATTTGCAGTACACTCTCATCGCATCAGTTTCGAGTTCTTTATCCATACTTTTTTAATTCTTACCATAAATAAACGATACTGAAAAAAAAAAATCCAATCTAACGAAACGACAGCTGAAAAACCGGATGCGGACCATCGATATATCGCAGTGGGAGAGCATAGAGAGCGATAAAGATCTGATTGTTAACCATTATTGCAATTATTGGGGGGAGCTTGCTTATACATTGTAAATCTACAGGCAGCTGATGAATTTACGCCATTCGATCATTGAGGCTGAAAACTTAAAGTATGCGCCCTTATACGTCACGGTGATTGTGGTATCCCCGTGTTTTCCTGTTTAGGTATCCCCGTTTCCAACTCGCTAGTATTACAAATACAGAAAATATGGACATTGGCCGGATATATACCCCTGACACTCAGAACAGTGAAAACATTAATCCTGGTTCTGAAAATGCGACGGGTGATAAAGAAGAAATTCAAGAGGTAAAACGATTTAACCTGTTCATCAGTACATTTAAGTGCTTTCCAAACGTTTATGTTGCTTTGCGATATCATGAGATTGTTATTGAATTTAGGCGAAGTAGGCTGGGTCCGGGTAGCCTCGCTTGGCTCATAAAGCGCTGTTATGCAGGCTAGGGCCCAGGCTCTTTGGTGGGGAATGAGGGACTAGGGAGGGGCAACAGGCGGTGGATTACATTCCCCATGCCCCACTCCCTTCCCCTATTCACAGACTGATCACGCACGCCTTTTTGCTGATTTGCCCGGACCTACTGGTCTATGGGCTGGCTACGCCCTGCCGGCAACTAATTCGTTGGTGAAGACGCGTACGGTGAAGCAAACTCTATATTTTCTGGATGTTGTCATAAATCCGACCATGCTCTTCTTCACTGGAATTTTCTTTCTCTTTCCAAGAAAACTGTGGCTGCCTTCCGGTTAATTCAAATGCGCGTCATCCTTTCCAAAAGCCTTCGAGAAAGCGCCTGACATCTCGTTAATTTTAACCCCAGGAAAAAAAAGCTAGCATGAAGATTGCGTAGTAAGGATAGATCCAGGAGTTTTCTTAGGAGGGGGATGCAACACCAAGGAATGGCGTAACTGACTGGTGACGTAAACAATTTTTATTCAGGGTACTAGTTGTATTAGAAAGCCGCAGGTCATCTCGGGGGACGGGGGGATGCACACCCCTGCACCCTCCCCCTAGATGCGCCCCAGTGGAAATAGGTTGAACAGATAAAATCAATATACTGAATATTCAAAAGGGTTTTTTCCCATTGACTGCGAAGTCTCGAAACGCACCTCAGTGTGTGAACTACTTAGAGTGCATCAAAAGAAGCTGAACATGATGCTTGTAGTCGTTCTGGGGACAATTTTTGCTGCTAGTTTTTTCTCGGGTGCTGAAAGCGGCGAGGCAAAGGTGTTACTTAAGGTGACTGACAACAAAACTTACGAGCTCGTCGAAGATGTTTTGGAAGAATTATCAAAGATTGAGCGCCCAATTCGAGTCTTCGCAGCCGTTGGAAACGCAAGAGTTGGAAAATCTACTATGCTAAACCTTGTTACCCACGTCTGGGATGGATGGAATAAAGATCAAGGAGATTTCGTTGACGAGATTTTTAAAACCGGTGATTCATTCAAACCGGTTACGCGAAACGTCTGGGCACACACGATTCATCCACGAAGCGAAAACGGATCCATTGTTCTACTGGACGTAGAAGGCTTTGACTTAGGTGACGATACGGTAACAAAGCATCTTAGTATGTTCACAGCAATGATATCGTCTTGTTTAAACCTTTTTGTCGACAACTACCTGGGAAACAAAGACATAAACTTTCTTTATGAAATATCCCGCTTGACTGACTTGGTGTTACCAAACAAATCTGACCTTCGAAACTTTCCAAAGCTTCATCTCGTAATACGGAGCATTCTGAAATCTCCTGATGAGATCGGAAGTTACGTTCGTGATACACTTTTTAAGCCAGATCAAAAACATGAAGTTACTCAAGGGATGGTAGATATCATTGAAAGATACTTTCCAAGGGACAGCATTGTAGTTAGCCAAATTCCAATCGTTAACGAACCGAAGATGTTGCGAGATCTTGCAAAATTAAGGGAAAGTTCACACTGGGACAGTTTCGAAGAGCTTATCAATAAACTAGTTACGAAGTGTCCTCAAAAGAAATTTACCACTGGAGGAAGCCCAATTGACGGCCAAGCCCTTGTAAAGCTCGCGGAAGAAGTAGTGAGATCTATGAATAATGAAAACTCGTGGAAAGACTTCGGGGATGTCTTTTTGAATCTTGAAAAGGAAATATGTAAAAGAGGTTACGACAAATACATAAAGCCAATACTACAGCTCGATTCGAAAAGTATTAGAGACAAGATGAATAAAGCAAGAGATAAATTCAAAAAGGAATGCTTGCTTACAAGTGAGATAGAGAGTACCGACATGGAATTAACGAAGACACACGAAGAAAAAAGTCAAGAAGAAGAAAAGAAAAGGAGGGAGGAGGAAGCAGAAAAAAGAAGAAGAGAAAAGGAGAAGGAACAGAGAGAAAAGGAGGAAGAGGAGAAAAAGTGGCTTACTTATGAGAATTTAAAAGCAATAAGTGCTTTTGCAGTCGGATTGCTTGGTAAGTACCTCTGGACCTTAAGCGATGAAAATCTTAAAAGTAACGTAACAGTTCTGCCTTCCTCCCCGTACAACGACATTGGACTTACTGGAGTCTGCTGGAAATGGAATGACATCGCACAACAGAAGTTCGGACTCACAGGGGAGGCCTGCGGAGTGATTGCACAGGAAGTCCAAAAGCTGTATCCAAAGGCTGTTTTAGTGGGAGAAGATGGCTTCCTGCAAGTGCGATATGGAATTCTTCATGAGATTATCAGTAACCACGTTAGAAACCAGAGCTGTTAGATCATACACGTTCAAAAGAAACCTAGTACAGCACAGATACTTTTTATACGACAGAGTGACATAAAGGAGCTCAGTCAGACGTTCAATACTGTTGACTTTGCATGCGAAACGATTAGTCCTGCTGAATTTCAGCTCCTTGAAGTTGAGTCTGGTTTTGAGTTAGGAGGTTAGGACTGTAAACATAATTTTTTCGGCTGATTACCGCTGGGTGTATGATTTGTTGTTTCCTTTTTTTACTAAACAGTGCTGAAGTACCAGCACCTTTATGTACCAAGCCATGCATGCGTTGTCAATAAATGTATTCTATCAAAATAATGCCTCATCATTGGTTTAACCAAAATTGCCGGATATCTTAATTTTTTTACAAAATTATTGTCTTTCACTAAAAGAGAAAAGAACGACATTAACTTCATTTTCCCTGATTCTCTAAAGACAATAATTTATTTTTTTATTTATTTATTATACCAAAAAACACAAAACAATACAAATAAATGTCAAGTTTGCAGAAATTATTATTATTTACTATCACTGCATATTTTATTTTAAAAAAAGAAGAAAGAAGAAAAAATAGTACTCTAAATTTAGTGACAATAATACTAAAACAATAAAACAAAAACTACAGCAACAACAAGAAAACTTATACACACGTCGCAAATGCATACTAAAGGAAATGTTGA
This sequence comes from Porites cylindrica, assembly GCA_964035525.1. Lineage (NCBI taxonomy): Eukaryota > Metazoa > Cnidaria > Anthozoa > Scleractinia > Poritidae > Porites > Porites cylindrica. The sequence goes on from OZ037788.1 coordinate 21,086,234, forward strand.
AAGGTGAAGTGTCGTCCTATTATCGTTTCCAAAAGCTATTTCTTTCTGAATGCTCAACTGTATGAGACAACTGTCAAAAGAGATCTCAGTTTTCCTCGTGTAGGCATCTTCAGTATATTGAGAATTTCGCAATTGATTAGAAGTGCGTAATTTAATGAATTTCTGTGTTGTGTATTATTAAAAACCCCATACAGAATCATACTGTCTGATAATGTCAAGGTTTGCCCAGTTTTATTGGTCTACCAAATTTAAAAATGTTCTCCGAAAGGCAACTACAGTGCAGCTGAGCGCAATAACATGTGATCTAAAGAGTGTGTAGACAATAGTAATTGTGCTAGAACAATCGTGTGAACTTCCTTTCCGTAAATTGGGAAAATCTGTATCATTTAGTTAATCAACGACGAATGAATCAAAACATTCCCTCCTCCTATCCTCTCTTGATCTTGCTTAATGTCAATTTTAAAGTAAGGATAGGTTAACGATTACAAAGAACTCAACTGCAAAAAACCGTGGACGAAGATCCCAAGGGTTGTCTAAGTTGGATCTTACGATAAGATCTGATCATGATGAAACTTCTAACATTTGATTACTTGTTTCCGTCACTACGACATTTCCGCTAAAACCCGTCGAAGTCGAATTGCAGCTAAAAATATTTAAAGCTAAAAACGACAAGTCCAAAGTGGACTACTGCAAAGCTGATAACAACGTGTATTTTAAACTTCTAGGGGTCATTGTTGAAAAACATCGCGTTTTCTTTTTATAGGTGAATCATAAACGAAATGTCACCAGTGAATAAGAAAGGTTCCAGCGGGCTAAGTCAGTCAACATTATTCAATTTATATATATGATATGTGATGTGATGAGTCTATCACTAATTCACTAAAGTGTGAAACAAATTCCATGTTTCTGATGTTTTCCAGATACTGTCGAAGACGTCAAACCTCACGTAAGCGACCACCCAAAATGCAAAGATTTAATGGTCGCTTACTGGAGGTGGTCTCTTACGAGAACAAGGGGTATTTTTCCAGTAGAGGTCCAGATAAATTTACATTTTACAAGATAATTTAGTACATGCAATTTCTAAGTTACGATGTATGTTGTTCCGTTTGTCACTCAAACAGTGACTCAAAGTCCGTCGTATCCTTTGACGGGTAAGCGAACGTACATAGATCGAGAGCAGACCATGAGGTAAGGGGTCGCGGCCAAACAAGGCTCGCTCCGCTCGCCAAGAGGTCGACTTGTAGCAAGCTTGAAAACAATGGAAAATTATAAAAATGTATCCCCCAAAAGTGTTCGCGGTCACTTTCAAGAGGTGCTCGTTTACGGGAGATTTCAACTATAAGGCTTTGACTGAAAAGTTTTTGGTAGTTTGGATCGATGGTCGCTCGGAGAGGTGAGATGTGGTCGCACATGGATTCGGCTGTAGGCCATATTTCCCATGATTCACTGAATATTTCCTCTCTTTCTGGGAAATGTGCCGTTGTCTTCCGGTTTTCCCAAAGTAATGGAAGTAGTACAATTTCCCATACATACATAGTTTATTTGGTAACGCAGGTTACAGAATACGCAAGACTGAAGTCCTGATGTGGACCTGCCTATCTACTTGTTAAAAAAAAAAACTAAAGTATGTACATGTGAATAAATAGAAAATCAACAGAAGTTAAATAATAAATAATAATAACAATACAAATATAAATAAGATTAATAAAGAAATTCCTCATTCCTATTTGTTATCATGGAAGATTCCTTATTATAGCTTATAGAATTAATTAAGTCCTTGCTAGATCTAAGTCTTTTTTTAAAACATTCTAAGCTAGAAGACTTTTTGATCAAATCAGGAAGTGAGTTCCAAGCAATGGCAGCTCTATGCTTAAAAGTCAGCCTGCCAATTTCTGTTTTGGGACTTGGAAATTCAATATTCATTGATTTCCTCAGGCAGTGAGATGATTGTTTTAACATTACTAGATCATTTAAAACATTGGTATTGCATCTATAGTAGGATTTATACTCTTCTACTAACAGTCTCTTAGTGTAGTAAAATGATAAATTGTTCCAGCCTTTCAATTTATTTAATTGATCAGCATTCGAATTCCTTGAAAGTTTAAAAATAAGTTTAGAAGCTCGTATATGAGCACGCTCAAGATCATCCATTAGTGCAGGTGAGCAGGAACCCCATACTAGTATTCCGTACATAGGCGTACGGGCCGGGGGGGCGAGGGGGGCTGCAGCCCCCCCAAATTTTGGGCAACTCAGATTTTTTGGGCAGCTAGAGAAAATTTGGGCAAAGCCAGGTTTTAAAGACGTTTCGTTGTTTTTATTTAATGTTATTTTGAAGAGATAAATATTTTATATTTTATTCTGACAAAAATCCTGACGTCGGTCGGCGTAATAATCAAGTTACATTCTCTCGAGACATAGGTTGCCCAGCACGTGATGAGTTTCTGGTTAATAGGAAAGGGTATCACACGTTGATTTACATATTTATAGTTTTTAAAGTGTTTAGTTAAGGTAAAAAAACCACTGCAAAAACCGTGTACGATCAATCCTGCTCAACGTCGGATCCGAAAAGATCGTGATCAGTCAAAATAGATCAAAACGTTACAGTCAAGAAGACTTTTGCAGGGACTGATCAAACAACATGAAATAGAGTTAAGTTGCGATATTTCGACTGGCCAATACCAGTCTTCATCAGGTTTATATCAGGTTTTTTACTGTTGAGCACTGTACTGCACTGCACTAACTGAAATGAGCTCTCTCCAGTCGTGAATTGATTAGAATAAACTTCCGCATATCTTAATAGAATCACTTCCCGCTCGTAGAATAGTGTATGGCAGATAGCATCAGCAATAGATCTGAAAATGAAGAAGTGGCTGACTGGTTCTCAGTTCGATAACGGCCAAACAGCAAGATTTTCGTTTTTTACCATGTTTCTAACGATGAAAACGTCATTCCAAAATATCCCAATAACACTCTCACAGTTTCCGTTTTAACTTCACGAACATCGAGGCGACTATTTGAGGAAAAAGTTTCCGTGAACGATTTTGTAAGAACAGTTCCCTGTGCCGAGAAATTTTACTGCAAGTAATATAGGCAATGGCGTCATTTAGTTGCTATGACAACTCCGATGTCATTACATTCCTGATCATGCCAAATTTTCATCTTTATCTAATAAAACTGTGGTGGCAATTTTTCCAAATGTTTGTCTATGGCGACGTAGTTATGCTCAGAATTGGGAGGTATTGACCCTGAAAAACTGTTACAGTATCGCGCCACCTTCATATGCCAGTGCGGCCTCTGTTGTTGCATCGTATGGCCCTCGTTTCTTTTCGACTGTGCGATTCGGAAAAATTCGGGCAACTTGCGAGAATTTTTTGGGCAAATGGTTTACCGCCCCCTGGCAAAAAATTTCCCGTACGCCTATGATTCCGTATAAGACACTTGGAAGTACAGTCCTAAAATAAATGGTCTGTAGAATGGATGATGGCAAGAATTTAATTCTTCTGAGGACTGCTATTTTCTTATTAAAAGATTTTAACAGACTTTTAGTGTGTTCTTGCCAAGAAAGATTACTGTCTATAGTTACTCCTAGGCATTTACATGATGATTTTAATTCAATAAATTTTTCACCATACTTCAAAGGCAACAATGGACCAATGAATCTTTGTTTAGATAATAATAAGGCTTCTGATTTAGTTTTATGAGCAATCAATCTGTTAGCACCACACCAACTAAGAACTTGATCTAGTATAACTTGCATGGCCTTAATTATAGTATCAATATTATCACTTATGGTAAATATGGTAGTATCATCAGCAAACATATAAAGTTCCAGATTCAGGTTACAGATTCAGGAAAGTCATTGACATAAAGGGAGAACAGTTTGGGTCCTAAGATTGACCCTTGTGGTACTCCAAACTTGATAGAGCTAGTGTCTGATTTCACTTCATTAACTTGAACAAATTGGTTACGATTTAACAGGTAGCTTCCCATCTTAACTTCCCATCCAAGATAGTAAATTTCCTGATATACCAACAGCTTTCAACTTTTGCAATAGGATGGTATGGTTCACCGAGTCAAAGGCCTTCCTGAAGTCAATAAACAGAACACCAACTTTAAGATTATTATCTAGGGCCCACTTCCAAGTGTCAGTAAGATGAAGAAGGAGACCCTCTGTAGAATGATTCTTGCGAAAGCCCCATTGATTGTCACTAAGCAGGTTCTGAGCTTCAATGTGATTGTCTATGCTGTTGCTTATAATGTCTTCAAGAATCTTTCCTGGGATACTTAAGAGAGATATGGGCCTGAAGTTGCTCACATAAGTGGGTGCTCCCTTTTTAAAAACTGGCTGGAAAAACTGCATCATCTATACTTTTCTTGAAAACTGGCAGCAGGCTATGGATAGAAGATTCCCCAAGGAGTTTAAGGTCCTTGGGTGAGACCAGGTCCGGTCCAGTAGCTTTATTCGGGTTTGATGATTTTTCAATTTTCTTCTTCACTAGCTCCCAATTTAACTCTATGTCGTATCTTGTAGGAGTGACTCTTGTTACATAAGAAGTTAAGGTGTTTGGATCAAGAGGTTCTAAATTCTTTGTAAGTTCTTCACTGATATTAACAAAAAACTCAGTCATTAAAGTAAGAAGCTTTTTCAGGGTTGTCACTAAGGGCCGGGGGCCGGGGGCCGGGGATTTCCCCCGGCTGCTCAGAGCATGGCCCCCGGCTACTTTCGTCATTAAATTAAACCAAATGAGCACACCTTTGAAACACACAAAGACTATCCATCAAACTAAATGAAAGTTTCATCTGCAGCAGGTTTAAGTAATTTTGAAACACTCGCGTGCAAAAACTAAGAAATGTTGGAAAAAGACATCTGCCTTAGATTTGGTACTAGTACACACGCGCGAAAACTCTCCGTTCGCGAAATGTCAGTAGGGAGTTTTAGCAACGACGACGGCGACGGCAACGAGAACGTCAAAAAAGCAATAGGTTTATGGAGCAGAACAACTAGTTTGCACATGCATCACACTTTTTTGTACATTTCTTTGCCATTACTGCACGACTAAGACGTGAAAATGCCTAGTTTCACGTTATATGGAGGACGTAAACAAGCGAAGACAAACTTGTCTTTCTCTTTCTAAACTTGAGTGCGGTCCCAAAGAAATCAACTCCAGGGAAATTGGCCTACATTAGCTATTTTCAGCGAACTGAAATAAACGAGACAAAGTTGAAAAAAAACGCCAATTCATTTTAAAAGTGACGTTTTCGCTGCCGTCACCTTTGTCGATGCTAAAAGTCCCTAGTTTCAACCGTTGTGTCGGCTTTGTGTTGAACATGTCGAAGAACTGGCAAAGGAATCTGCACTCTTTGTTCACGATAATAGACCTGAGCAGATCTCTGTTGACATCACAGAAGAAGTTGAGGCTGAATCCCAGCGTTAAATCTCCCTGATGCTGATGTTGATGATAATGAGGGTTATGATGAAGGCTTTGAAGATGAACACTATGACTGATTGCTATGTTTAATAAATTGACGTTTAAGTGACCAGGTCTATATTTAGCTTTAGGTATCGAGTATATAAAATAACGCACGGTCAACGGGAAAGGTTCGATCATTGTCCGCAGGTCATGATCACATCCTCTCAGTTCTACTTCCAAGAAGTTATATTTAAAAGGGAAGTTAAGCATTAGCATTACTTTTGCATTCTTCTCCTTGAGTCTCGTTTTGACATCTCAGCGTCGTTTATAAAGTATTAGCCCTGTCTTTTAAACGCTTTTCCGTATCTCAGTTTCTTCGAATGTTAAGTGATGTTTCGTTCCTAAATTCGAGACCACTAATGTTACCAGTTGTGCAGTTTAGTTTTGCCATATTTTATCCCGCGATTTTTCGTACGTTACGCTTGTTTTAGCCTTATCATACGTTTACTTTTCAACAAACCATAGTAACCTTGTGTTTATGATGCTTTTTCGTACATTCATCGTCAGCTTGTCGTCTTTCCGCTTCTCGGTGGGTTAATTCATTTGTAATATTAGTTTTACTTCTGTTTTCTGTAACTTGTTTCGTTCTTACGTATAACTAAATGAGGATTTACCATTGATTTTACAACGCATGTTAATTCATTTGCACCATATAAGAATCGATTGTCCTTTCCACATTTTTAACATTTTGTAAAGTATCGTTGTGATTTTTACTTCACTGGCCAGCATGCGCCTTGTCTGCGTGAAGACTGCGCGGATAACGTGACCGGTGCCTACATATATATTCCCATTTGGCGGCCACTAAAAAAACCTTTACGTAAAGTAAAAACTTATTATTTTAGGCTCTCAGAATGATGTTGTTTTCTTTAATAAAGACGTGATCATCATAAAACCGCTAATGATAGCTGTACTCTTGATGAAAATTGCTTTTTTGGGGCGGTAATGCGTTTTGGGAAACGGTAGAAGTTGCACTTCAAAAACTTCTTGTAGGGGGGGGGGGGGGGGGGGTTCTCCAGGACTGCTTGCGACTCCCCCGGTTACTAACAACAAATACCCGGCAACTTGAAATCTTAGTGACAACCCTGCTTTTTCTAGATCACTGGTTAATACATCTTTACTGTCAGTTATTATGGGACCAATAGTACTATCCTTACTTTTCCTTAGAACCTTGTTGGTTAGTTTCCAAAATTGCTTAGGATCTTGAGAATTCATAAATTCCTGTTTCCAATAAGCAGCTTCCGATTGTTTTAACAATTTTTTTACTTCATTTCTCTTGGATTTATAAAATTCCCATTTGACTTGATCTTGAGATGACTTGGCTTCCTTAAGTAACTTATAACGAAGATTTATTTCCTTCCTTATGTAAGTAGAAATCCAGGGTAAAGATTTGGATCTTATTTTAACATTCCTAGTTGGGAGGTGATGGTTGACTATATCCTTATATAGATAGTCCCACAGGTACAAGCTATCGTCGACGTCGTCAAAAATACCAGCCAATTGCCACGGCGCATGCTCTATATCATTTCTAAATTGTTTGATGTCAAGTGATTTGTAAGCTTTGGTTGTTATATACTTGGGTTTAAGATTAGCTTTAGTAGTCATAAAGACAGCAAATACTAAGTGATGATCAGAAATACCAAGATCAATTGCACCAGAGGTTTTCACTTTGGCTGGTTGGCTGGTGATGATGAGGTCAATGAGGGACTTTGAAGTAAGTGTGATTCTTGACGGGCAGGATATAATGTTTTTAAGGCCAAAAGAGGAGATTATCCTTTCCAGCCTTTTTCCATATTGAGATTCAGTATTACTTGATCCTTTTAACATGTCAGAATTGAAGTCACCCAAAAGAATAATATTTTTCCTTCTTAGCCAGATGTTTTTTAGCACGTTCACTGCACAGTCTCCAAGCTCCCATTCTCGGCTTGTAAATTACATACAGTACATCAAAAGACGATGAACATGCTTCTTGTAGTCGTTCTGGGGACAATTTTTGCAGCAACTTTTACCTCAGCTGTTCACGATGCGAAGGTGTTTCTCAAGGTGACGGACAACAAAACCTACGAGCGCGTCGAAGATGTTTTGAAAGAAATGTCAAATCTCAAGCGCCCGATTCGAGTCTTACAGTTAGATTCGACGGGAATTGGAGATTGGATGATGGAAGCAATAGAAAAATTCAAAACTGATTGCAAGCTTGAAAGTGAGATAGAGAGTGCCAAGGAGGAATTAAGGAAGACCCTCAATGAAAAAAGAAAACGAGAGGAAGAGAGAAGGAAACAGGAGGAAGCAGAAGAAAGAAGAAGAAAAGAAGAGGAAGAGAGAAGAAAAGAAAAGGAAGAGCAAAGAAAAAAGGAAAATTGGGACTCTTATGGCTGGGATGCAGCCGGCTTGTTAGCCACGTACATAGCCTACCTGAGCGATGAAAATCTAAAAAGTAACGTTACGGTTCTGCCTTACTCAATTTACAACGATATTGGACTTACTGGAGTCTGCTGGAAATGGAATGACAACGCACAGCAAAAGTTCGGTCTCACAGGGGAGGCCTGCGGAGTGATTGCACAGCAAGTTCAAAAGCTGTATCCAAAGGCTGTTTTAGTAGGAGAAGATGGCTTCGTTCAAGTGCGATATGGAATACTTCATACGATGATTAACCACGTTAGAGACAAGCGCTGTTAGATTTTATAAGTCCAAGAGACACTCAGGAGAGCACTGTTGTTTCACTACAAAGTGATAAAAAGGAACTTTCAAACATAACTTGTCGACTTTGCATGCGAAAGGATTGGTTGTAATTTCAGCTCGTTAAAAAAAATTAGTTGACTCTGGTTTACGAGGTTAGAAACATAAACATAATTTTTTGGCAGATTTATTACCAGTGGCTTATCAACTTGTTGTGTCATTTTTATAGTAAATACTGTTGAAAGAAGGCGTGAAGTAGTTGAGGTATGAAGTAAATCGAAAATCTAGTACACCTTGCAGCCATTGTCAATAAACGTTTTTCCATCAAATTAATAACTTATGAATACCTCAATTCTTTGATCGAAAACAATTACGAACATATGGAGACGTAATACGAAGAACAAGGAATGGAACGCCGAAGAAAGCTTGAAGAGAAATCACTAAGAAGCACCTTAACATACCGTAAAATTCCGAAAACAAGCCCCTCCATGTATAAGCCCCTCCAAATATAAGCCCCCCAAACCGGTAACGCAAAAAACCCTCCGTTAAATCGCCCCTAAAATATAAGCCCCCCGGGGGCTTGTACTTGGAAAATTGCCCTCAAATACAAAGTAAAACAAAGCAAACACGGTAAATTTACTCCCAAATAAAAGGGTAGCCCATTCGATTTTGAAACGCAAATTTCCCTCCGTAGATATCATAAGCCCCTCCGAATATAAGCCCCTCCAAAAATAAGCCCCTCAAAAAGGGCCTTTGAAAAATATAAGACCCGAGGCTTATTTTCGGAATTTTACGGTATTCAAGGGAGACTATTTAAAAAAAAAAAAACAA
>OZ037788.1:21100208-21145208 GCA_964035525.1 Porites cylindrica
ATCGAACGAAATCGAACTCACCGAAAAGAAAAAGAATCAATCGAACCCAATCGAACGTTTGATTTTCGAACTCGTGATTTATGTAAAACAGACGTTGAAAATCCATTACTAGATCTTAGAAGCTCGAGTTACTTCAGCCCTGAGTGTAGCGCACGTGTTTTTCGTAAACGAAGAAATTCCGCAGAAATGGCTTCAGATGCGTTGTTGATCGTAAGCTTCAAATGTATAGTCAAAGGCTACCAGGAATGCCGCTTTGACGTCAAGGATGGCGAAGTTTTCAGGGTTTGTTCTGTTCTCTTCTCTTAACTACCGTGGACAGTTTATAAATGGGGTTTGTGATATTGAATAAATAGTAAAAAAGCGCAAGAAAAACTTGCTTTGACGGGTTTGCTTTGGGCTTGCTTTGTATAGGTTCACCAGAGCCAATCGAACGAAATCCATTTAATTGTGTTCGATTGAGTTCGGTTTCCGAACTCAATCGAACACAATCAGACGGATTGAGTTCGATTTGTTCGATTGAATTCGATTTGTTGGGAAATCGAACTCACTGAAAGTGTGGTGTTCGATCGTAGTTACTAAAACATGGAACGACCTAAAACCACCTAAAACCACCTACAACCACCTACAACCACCTCAAAAAATTCAACAACCAGCTACAACCATCTACAACCACCTCAAAAACATCTACAACCACTCGCAAACAATCTAAAACCATCTAAAACAAGGAATAAATGTCTCAAATAAGGCGAGACAACATGTCACGTACATGAAATACGAGAATCGAACAAAACATCCACTTCCCCCCAAAATCTTACTCTCCCTGGTCCCTTGTATCATCAATCATTGGCTTAAGTCACGAAATGAAATGCGAGATCATGCTAAGTATATTAAAAGACTTAAAGAACTTTACAAAATGAACTATCAAGTCACAAAAAATAATAAAATAAAATAACAAACTCGTAGTCGAAAGCCTGACTTGATTTGGCTTTTTCTACCCTGGGTACTAGTGAGACGTTTTGGTTCACGTTTCATTTGTTTACATAATAGCACAAGGTCCCTAGGGTTTCTCTCTCTCTCGGAGTCTGCTTCACTGCTGTTTTGTTCTGAGGTGGCGGATTACATTCCTAAGGACAAGTTAATTTTTTTAGCATCTGTTTATCATCCACCAAACATGTCTGTACATTCCCGTTGACTCCTTTAGATTACCCCTATTGTCTTTCACACCCGTTTCCGGTGTCATCACGCAAGGCTAAACTCCCTTTCGTCACGACACAGGAAACGGAGACTAGTAGGTGATCATTGTTAAAAATGTTATTAAAATAAAATCTATTATGTAATGGATTCAGAAGAAAACAAGGTAATCACTGGTAATGTGACATTTTAAACATGATCTTAAAACAATTAAAAATCACAAACCATCAGTTGTTGCTTAAATTATAATCAAATTGTCGATGAGTTTCACAAGAGAGAGGGGGAAGTGGATGTTTTGTTCGATTCTCGTATTTCATGTACGTGACATGTCGTCTCGCCTTATTTGAGACATTTATACCTTGTTTTAGATGGTTTTAGATTGTTTGCGAGTGGTTGTAGATGTTTTTGAGGTGGTTGTAGATGGTTGTAGGTGGTTATTGAATTTTTTGAGGTGGTTGTAGGTGGTTTTAGGTGGTTGTAGATGGTTTTAGGTGGTTTTAGGTCGTTCCATGTTTTAGTAACTGCGGGTGTTCGATTTCGTTCGATTGCCGAACTCAATCGAACTCAATCCACGGATTGAGTTCGATTGAGTTCGATTTACTATGCCGGGTATAGTCCAAGGTGTCCAAGGTCTTTCGAGGCTAGAAGGAAGGTTTTAAAATTGTGAGATCAGCTGCTCCTTCATCGTAACCTGAGATCAGGCGTTATTATTATTGTTATTTTTGCTTCTTTGGCTCGAGAGGGAAAAAAATGAGAGACATAAAGGGATAATAGGGAGAGGGCATGATCTCGAGCTACCTTCATCGCTGCTGTCCACCTCATCGCTCCTGGCAAAGCTAGCCTGATAGTTACAGAGGAGACACGGTTCCTCGTCGCTATCGCCTTCTGCCGTACCTACGATAGAAATGGAAATTACTCAGCCATGGTGACCCAATTTATATGTGCAAGTAGACTAAACACAAAATAAAGTTTCATATCAGTTTAAAAGCAAAAAGAATTTTCGATGAAATCCATGTTGGATGCACACCGTGGATCCTGAAATTTCAACATCCGTTTTTATTTTTTCACCATTCGTTATTTTTTGTTTTTCAAGTGTAATTAAGCGACAAGACAAAACAAAAATCAAGTATGATCTCGAATTCCAACTGCGCTTGAGAAATTCTGATTTATAGTGCAGTGTGGTACTATTGTCAGTCATTGAATTCAAAACTTAATTACCTCTTTGTGTAAAGAGGGATGCGAAATCTAACTGCCTCCAAAAAATTGTTTACATGTAAAACCTTCCTTCTTGCCTTGAAAGGTCTGGAACTAAGGATCTTTTTACAGAACTGAGATTTGAAATTTCCAGTTTTGCGTGACCCTGTCAAGAATATGACATCACCAAAACATCATTGATTGTAATGTCCTGCTTAAGAACATCTGTAAACCATTTAGGACATTAAACTCTTTTTCAAATTCCAACCTGCATCCCTAACCGGCAACCTGCAACCTGCAAATTTTTTGTATACACCCTCCGGTTGTGCGCTCGTGATTCTGTGAGTTAGAGTTTGACACCACGGCATTATGAAATAACTTGGGCAGCAGGTGGAAATTTAAAGTTTAATATGTTTTAGCACGGGTGAGCGAGTTATATTGTAATGCCATGGTGTTCAAAACTCCTACGTGCGAGTTTAGAAGCAACAGAAACACAAGGTGGCACGATTAAATTGATTAAAATGATTATTCCGCAATAACTGGAAGATTAAGGGGTATACAAGCTATAATTCAGGATTTTGGAAAGCTAAAATCTTGAAGTCAGCCACAGCCTTGAATTCAGGATATTAAGCCAAGCTAAAATCTTGAAGTGAGCCACAATCTTGAATTCAGGTTTTTGGATAAAAGCTATATGTGTGACCAGAAACTCATAACGGGTTGTTCAACCCCTTATGAGTTTCTGGTGTGACTTAATAGGTGATTTTCTTGTAGACCCTCCGCCAGTTATATTTTTCGGCATTTATTACTAAAAGATTTGTTTCTCGTTGCAAATTAAACACGGCGCTACCTAAATGCTCACTTCCGGCACTTTTAGTACGTCCTGGAAACTGCAAAGCACAGTACGTACCCAGTTATTCGGAAGAAGGCTTTTCTTTTTCTTTTTGACATTTATTTAGAACAATACTGTTGCGATCCGTTCCCGGAGAATCTCTGCTCATGCGGTTACATTTTGAAAACAATATTTTTGAGGTCTCGCGTTTTCCTCGCGCGCGGCCTTTTGTTATTTTACGTGGTAGTTCGGCAAAGAACCGTTTCGGCGTGGCCCACACAAATTTAAGTAAAGTGGCCGAGTGTTCTGAAGTTGCTCTGTTTGAAAGACATTTGTAATTTTTAAAATAAAATGGATGATGTATTTACTGAGGTTGCGGTTATCGTTAGAGGGGACAGAAGCATATTTTGATTGTATTAATTGCTCCTGTCGGAATAGAATGTCAAATGAGTTAATTTTCACGTAGTACGATCAGCATTGCAGTATTGCTGATCAGGTCTTTATAGATCCTACGTTCTTCGGCATATTAGTTTCCCGGTGGGGGGGGGGGGGGGGGGGGGTGGTGAGGATACTCCCATACATTACCTATACGGATATAAGCCGCCCAACGGGGTCGTGATTTTGAAGCTCCTGATTTAGAACGGGGTATCAATTTCAGAGGCGTTTTCAAGAACGGGGTATAATATTTCGAACGCACGAAAGCTCCAGTTTTGTAAGCAACCATTTGAAATTATTCAAGGACAGATTGCTTTTAAAAATACGGTTCAATGCGTTAACAAGCAAACTGTTATACTCTTGTTGCACCCTGTGTTTCAGCGTGCAGGGTCGTGCAGGGCGGGCGTATCTTGGCGCGAGCTGCGAGCGCTGACTCCGCCATCTTGGATAAATAAGCGCGCGGAAGTCTGGAACGAGTCCATAATGTACCCGAGGGAGATAGAGACACGCTCAAAAGAAAGGGACAGGGGAGGAGAAGGAAAATCATTAGCTTACGAGCGTGGTTCTGTGCGTGGTGAGAGATTTTGCGTCATAATTAACCACATTGTATCCACATGCAGAGGAAACGTACTCCGGATTGTTATGAAGAAGCATTTATTTAATGTATAAGTCGAACAAATAAAGAAATATCTTAAAAAAAAAAAAAACAGGGCTATTTCAATTTACAAACTTTCTAGAACGGACTATAAAAAATTGGCCCATTTCTAGAACGGGGTATCAATTTTAGGGCAACTTTTTTTTGGAACGGGGTGCTAATTTGGAGTCCCGGGTCGCACATACCCACCCAAAAAATACCCAAGTGCCCCCCCGGGATTCGTTTGCGGTCCTTTGCAGTCCCTTGTGGTTAATATTTGTACTTAATGTTAAATGGGACGGACCATTAGAAGACTTATATGGGTGGGGGGGGGGGGGGGGGGGGGGGCGAAGTACACAAAAAAAATATTCGCGCAAGGGAAAACTAAATGAAAAAAATACATGTACGCCAATGAACCCTAAAAAATATTCATGCCATGTCCTAAAAAAAATTCATACAAGGAATTTGATAACGAAAGAAAATTCCCGCGGCTCGAAAATACGCCCCCCCCCCCCCCCCCCCCCCACCATAACCTTTCTAATGGTCCCTTCCTATGAATTAGCGAGATGGACACACGATGACGTGCTAGTAATACGTTCCAGGGATTCCTTATAGTTCCCGATCTGCGGTCCTTTTTTCGCTTCCATCTTTCCCCTTTTCCCCAGAAACGCCTGATACTCAGGCTACGGTCCTGCACTATGTTGTCAACTCTTCCTTTGTTTTATATTGCGCAATCGGTCAATTCAAATGACTGTCGTGCACGTTTCTAAGGCTTGCGGGTCAGTTTGTTACTTCTTCGCATTTTGTTATTAGCATTTATTGCTTTGTTGCAAAATAACATACTACACTTACTGAAAATGATGAAAATGTAATAAGCGCCCAGCCTCGAATAAGCAACTTCTCTCAAGGTCCAAAAATTTAATAAGCTCCCAGGGCGGTTACTCTAATAAATACGGTACGCAAAAATAGAGCAAGAAAAACATCTGCTTTTCAAGCTGACTGTAAGGTGACGTTTCACACCATCACGGGCTCAATCTCTCTGTTTGGACTAATCAAAAACTGCGTAAGAAACTAGCCAATCAAAAACGCAGACATATGTCCTTGCGCTTCACGATATTGTGCACGTAATTTGCAGAGTCGTAGAAAAGTTTCAGAGCGTCTGTGACGCAGGCAACTAAAATTGGGCCTGATCTTAGGTTACGAAAGAAGATGAATATGGTACTTATAGTCGTTCTGGGGACAATTTTTGCTGCTAGTGTTACCTCGGGTGCTGAAGGCAGCGAGGCAAACGTGCTCCTTAAGGTGACGGAAAACAAAACGTACGAGCTCGTCAAAGATGCTTTGGAAGAATTGTCAAAAATCGACCGCCCTGCTCGAGTCTTCGCAGCCGTTGGAAATGCCAGGATTGGAAAATCTACCATGCTAAATTTAATGACTAACATGTTGGATGAAAGGAACCGGAGTGATTCAGTTGAAGGCATTTTCGAAACCGGTGATTCGTTCGAACAAGTTACTCGCAACGTTTGGATGCACATTATTCCTCGGCCTAGAGGCGAAAACGGAAGCGTTGTTTTACTAGACGTGGAAGGGTTCAATCTAGGTGAGGATGCGGTAACAAAGCATTTAAGTATGTTTACAGCAATGATGTCGTCTTGTTTGATCCTTTTTGTCGATAACTACTTAGGAAACAACGACATTAACTTTCTTTATGAAATATCCCGCTTGAGTGACTTGGTATTTCCAAACAAAACCGACCTCACAAACTTTCCTAAGCTTCATATTGTTGTACGAAGCAATTTGAAATCTCCAAAGGAGATTGAAAGTTACGTTCGTGGTAAACTCTTTAGGTCAGATAAGAATGGGAATACCCAAAGTAAGGCGAGCATCATTGAAAGATACTTTGCAAGGAATAATATTGCCGTTAGCCAAATTCCAATCGTCAGCGACCCGAAGATTTTGCACGATCTTTCTAAACTGCGCAAAAGTTCTCATTGGAGCAGTTTTGACAAGTTAGTGAGTAGATTGATGGAGTATCACGAGAAGAGGATTATAGAGGGGAGCCCCGTCGATGGTCAAGCCCTTGTAAAGCTCGCTGAAGAAGTAGTGAAAGCAATGAATGAGGGCTCGTGGGAAAACTTTGGAGACGTTTATTTGACCTTGGAAAAGTTTATATGCAGAAGAAGTTACGAGAAATACATCAAGCCAGTTTTATTGGAAGATTGGAGAGTCATTGGAGATATGATGATGGAAAAAATGGACGATCTGAGAAAGGAATGCTTTCTCAAAAGTGAGCTAGAAGGCGCCAGGAAGGAATTAAAGGACACCCTTAATAAAAAAAGATCATTAGAAGAAGAGACAAAGAGACAGGGGGAGAGGAGCTGGTTTACCCATGATAATTCTAAATGTGTAGCCAGCGGCTATGCAGCTGGCTTGGTCACTTGTTACTTCTTAAGCGATGAAAATCTTAAAAGTAACCTAACGGTTCTGCCTTCCTCCCCGTACAATGACATTGGACTTACGGGGGTCTGCTGGAAATGGAATGACATCGCAAAACAGAAGTACGGACTTACAGGGGAGGCCTGCGGAGTGATTGCACAGCAAGTTCAAAAGCTGTATCCAAAGGCTGTTTTAGTGGGAGAAGATGGCTTCGTTCAAGTGCGATATGGAATACTTCATACGATGATTAACCACGTTAGAGACAAGCGCTGTTAGATTTTATAAGTCCAAGAGACACTCAGGAGAGCACTGTTGTTTCACTACAAAGTGATAAAAAGGAACTTTCAAACATAACTTGTCGACTTTGCATGCGAAAGGATTGGTTGTAATTTCAGCTCGTTAAAAAAAATTAGAAAAGAGACAGGGGTAGAGGAGCTGGTTTACCCATGATAATTCTAAATGTGTAGCCAGCGGCTATGCAGCTGGCTTGGTCACTTGTTACTTCTTAAACGATAAAAATCTTAAAAGTAACGTAACGGTTCTGCCTTCTTCCCAGTACAACGACATTGGACTGACTGGCGTCTGCTGGAAATGGAATGACATCGCACAACGGAAGTTCGGATTTACGGCCCCTCCAAATATAAGCCCCCCAAACCGGTAACGCAAAAAACCGTCCGTTAAATCGCCCATCCTAATATAAGCCCCCCCGGGGGTTGTACTTGGAAAATTGCCCTCAAAAACAAAGTAAAACGGTAAATTTACTTCCAACTATAAGGATAGCCCAATCGATTTTGAAACGCAAATTTCCCTCCGTAGATAAGCCCCTCCGAATATAAGCCCCTCAAAAAGGGCCTTTGAAAGATATAAGCTCCGGGGCTTATTTTCGGAATTTTACGACAACTTTTATATGGTACTGCTGAAATAATAAAATAATTAAATGAGTTGTCGAGCTAGTTAAGAAGAGTCGGGAAAAGTCTTGATTTCAGCATGTAAACCGTACAATCCGTATTTAAGTCATTTTTTCTTCTATAACTGGGCTGTCGTTAATTGAACATGATTTTTTGTCTGATTTAAAACAAACGTGTGGCGAACTGAGCTTACGTATGTAAACCAATAAATTAAGTAAAAGCAGTAGCTTTTTAATAAGATGGGACAATCTACGTGTAGCGTATATATGAGTAAAAGGAGCCCGGTGAAATTACATCCGTGTATACCTCAAATAAGTGTCCGGTACATTAAGGACAAATTGGCCCCTTGACCATCAGAAGTCATTGTTCAACGTAAAAAAAATTCACTGTTTCCCGAACGGACAGTTGTTAAGTGTTCTGTTATACATCCCAGTTCAAAAATAAAACAATTTATAAATCTCTTTTCTACAATGGCTGCATGCGAAAAACAAAATTGCTTGGTGCGAGTGGCACATTGATCTCCTGCGGTTTGAAGGTAAATAACCTGAACACGTGTTGGTGAGTTTGGATCACCACTTCACCCCTAAGAGTTATGAAGTGGTCGTGGCTCGTCGTGGCTGGAATCCCTCAGAAGGAGGTGATCGAGGAGGACTAGAAACGAGAGTTGCTTCGGCGATCCAAGATGGCCCATCCCGCGATCAACTTTATGCGTCGGAATAGCAGGCTTTCACTTCGGGTAGAAGAGCACAGAACGCGTCATCAGAATGGAATGGGCAAAAGAGAAACATTATTGTTAATTTGTGACAAATGTATGCAACCGGGTAGTCGTAATAGAGACAAACGTATGCATTGACATGAACGCACTACAATGTCTTGTCACGGTAGAATCGAGTACTTTTAGTTGCTAACTTTGGAAGTGTGGAAATGTGGAAATGTGGAAATGTGGAAATGTGGAAATATGTCTTCATTGTCTTAATTTATCTAATAACTCTGGAAGTGTGGAAATGTGGAAATGTGGAAATATGTCTTCATTGTCTTTATGTAATAACTCTGGAAGTGTGGAAATGTGGAAATGTGGAAATATGTCTTCAATGTCTTTGTCTAATAACTCTGGAAGTGTGGAAATGTGGAAATGTGGAATTATGCCTTCCTTGTCTTTGTCTAATAACTCTGGAAGTGTGGAAATGTGGAAATGTGGAAATATGTCTTCCTTGTCTTTGTCTCAAAACTCTGGAAGTGTGGAAATCTGGAAATGTGGAAATATGTCTTCATTGTCTTTGTCTAACTGAACAGGGAAGTGTGGAAGTGTGGAAATGTGGAAATATGTCTTCATTGTCTTAATTTATGTAATAACTCTGGAAATGTGGAAATATGTCTTCATTGTCTTAATTTATCTAATAACTCTGGAAGTGTGGAAATGTGGAAATGTGGAAATATGTCTTCAATGTCTTTGTCTAACAACGTGGAAATGTGGAAAAGTGGAAATATGTCTTCCTTGTCTTTGTCTAATAACTCTGGAGGTCTGGAAGTGTGGAAATGTGGAAATATGTCTTCAGGGTCTTTATCTAATAACTCTGGAAGTGTGGAAATGTGGTAATATGTCTTCAATGTCTTTATCTGATAACTCTGGAAGTGTGGAAATGTGGAAATGCTCCTCCACTGTCTTTATCTGTTAACAACGGAAGTGTGGAAATGTGCAGAAATGTGTCTTCGTTGTCTTTATCCAAAAACTCTGGAGGTGTGGAAAACTGGAAATCTGGAAATGTGTCTTGTTTGGTTTAATCTAATAACTCTGAAAGTGTGAAAATCTGGAAAGGCGCTATTTTATGCGGCCGGTGGTGAGATGAAACTAGCAATGTGTCTGTCTTGCGATTGACAGCAATTGGAAGTAATGCAAGTAATTTCACCGCACGCGAGTCCTATTTTTAATTCCAAAATCATCCAAGACGCCTTTCCAGATTTTCACACTTTCAGAGTTATTAGATTAAAACAAAGAAGACACATTTCCAGATTTCCAGTTTTCCAGAGTTATTGGATAAAGACAACGAAGACATATTTCCACATTTTCACATTTCCACACTTCCAGAGTTATTAGATAAAGACACTGAAGACATATTTCCACATTTCCACACTTCCAGACCTCCAGAGTTATTAGGCAAAGACAAGGAAGGCATAATTCCACATTTCCACATTTCCACACTTCCAGAGTTATTAGACAAAGACATTGAAGACATATTTCCACATTTCCACATTTCCACACTTCCAGAGTTATTACATAAAGACAATGAAGACATATTTCCACATTTCCACATTTCCACACTTCCAGAGTTTTGAGACAAAGACAAAGAAGACATATTTCCACATTTCCACATTTCCACACTTCCACGCTTCCAGAGTTATTAGATAAATTAAGAAATGAAGACATATTTCCACATTTCCACATTTCCACACTTCCAGAGTTATTAGATAAATTAAGACAATGAAGACATATTTCCACATTTCCACATTTCCACACTTCCAAAGTTAGCAACTAAAAGTACTCGATTCTACCGTGACAAGACATTGTAGTGCGTTCATGTCAATGCATACGTTTGTCTCTATTACGACTACCCGGTTACATACATTTGTCATAAATTAACGATAATGGTTCTCTTTTGCCCATTCCATTCTGATGATGCGTTCTGTGCTCTTCTACCCGAAGTAAAAGCCGAATAGCAGAATTTACGAATAAAGAACTTCGAACGGGAAGGGAAATGTATATGAGGTTATTTTAAACTCCTCCGTTCCTTAAAAATGAGGAAACTTTCAATAATAAGAGCATAAGTGAGCAAACACCTCAAAATTGCTAACATGGAATCTCTCAGGAGTTTCGCATCCCTCAGAAGGAGGTACACTGTGTTTATCTATATTTTGTAAATGGAGTCTCCCATGAGAAGTTTGTCATCCCTCAGGAGGTACACTTTATGCATGGAAAACTTGTAGATCAATGGAATCCCTCAGAAGGACATGGCATCCTGCACTGAGATGGAGGTATTTATGTTTAGCTTGTAAACGGGAATTCTTCATAAGTATTTTCAGGTATTTTGGCATCCCTTAGAAGGAAGAGTTTATTTTTAACTTGTAAATGGGATGCCTTATAAGGATTTTGGCATCCCTTAGAAGGAGATCGTTTTATGTATAACCTGTTCATGGAATCCCCCATATTGTACTAGTCAAGGGTAAGCCGGTGCACCCCCATACCTGTGGAATCACTGGGTATTAGACCAGGCCTGCCTTGTAAATGAAGCAAATTCATTACTATGCAGAGCAGTTTTGTACATCAAACTATCACTTTTAAAATCAACAATGCTGTCTATTTCTCACACAGCCAAAATTTTAAAATAAATTACTTTGAGTTACAGATTTGGCCTTCCAAACTTCTTCAATTGATTATGTTTACATGAGCCCTCCAGCTTATATGCCCGTGGAGAACAATGTCCCAGTTATTTCCTGTCAGAGAAAGATTATGTGCTTCTGATCCTGTACGAGATTGGATCAAAGGTGAATCCCTGTGTAGGCACTGCTAATGGTCCCCGCTGGCTGAGACTTGCGTCAAGCCGTGTTCAATCTAGAAATTAGTCAAAGTGGGTCATATGTGACTCCCACATGGCATTTTAAATTGGGTCATTTCAAGAATAGTCTGGGTCAAACTATGATATTGAAACTTTCAACAATCATCCAAACTATATATCATGAGCTTTACCTTTCTTATCCAGCCCATTTTCATGCTTTTCGTGTTCAACTGCATTTCTCCTTTGCATAAGAAAATGAACTTAGCTTTTGTTATTCAGTTTCATAATGAATAAAGAAAAAGAACGAATTCAACGAAGGAAGCTTGAATTGATCAGCAAAAGAATGTGTGCAGAGCATTGAAAGCGTTGAAATGTACACTCCAGTCTCTCTCTGTACTGCATGAAAGACCTGACACAAAAGGTACCCATAAGCACTTAGTCTGAAATGACAGTCATTTCACGCACTTATTTCAGGCACCTTTTTTATTTTTAATATTGATTGCTGCTTTGCAAGTACTTGTATAAATGAGGTTTTGCATCATAATAGAATATTCCATGTCAACGATGCAAAACTGCAGCCTACGTTAAACACTGGTCCAGTACTGTCAAAAACCCCTCATACTGTGGCAAAAGTGACAGTCTAAAACTGCTGAAATCTCCCGTTTATGTCCCGCATTCCCTGAGTCTGGGTGTGTGGGACTTTCCACTGACTAGTGCATAAGGATTTTTGCATCCCCCACTTCATCATAGTTTGTTAGAAATGACCCCTCATAAATGTTATATATTGTGAAAGTGCCCCCCCCCCCACCTGATTGCTGTGGAATCTTTGAATATTCTAGCTTAAAATCAAAGTTCACCACATACTTTATCCACAGTTGTGTTTATAAGATCCTTGTTTACTATTCCCGCCTGTTACAATCCATATTATTATTATTGCTTTGTACTACTTTCACAAGATTTATTAAACTGGCCCCCTATCTAGCTAATGATCTCTTGTCCGAAAATGATGCCCCAAAACCAATGAAGATTTTTATAATGATCCCCCAGCAAAATGCCCCCTCCCCCAGGTAATAAACGACCAGCTCCCAAGCAAGGAAAATACAAGTAAAAAATTAATGTCTGTTTGCACTGAACTGAAATATATGAAGTGAATCACATAAAATTTTCCATTTTCACGGTCACTGTTTATTGTCTGTATGATTCTACCTATACACTACTGCGTGCAAGTAGACAACTCAGTATTATGTGTTTTGTCTTTTGTTATGTATTTGTTTATTTGTTTCTTTCTTTATTTAATTTTTGGCATTGGCAATTTCAGGATGCAATTTGCCTGATGTTAACGTACATCAACGTGGCTAAATTTCATTTATTTAAGGGTTTACATGTATCTGTTATAGGTCAAGATTAAAATATTCAGGTTAGTGATTCTAATGAATGTAATTTTGACCTGTTACATATCCACCAAGAACTTGCCTAACAAAACACCAATATAGCTGTTTTATTATGTAAGGTTTTGGCCTTTTTCTTTCATTCAGCTTCAGTACTGAAAGCTTAAAGGTTCACTTACAGCCCTACACATGCACTGAGTAACATGACCTTTCGAACTACAGTACACATTTATACTGAGTTGTCTACTTGCATGCTGTAGTTCATAGTAACATCAAACAGACAATAAAACTGGAAATAGCTTATACAATACGCTGTGCTCTAGCAGCACCCAGTGGCCCATGGCGCCAAACTTTTGTTGCAGAGTAACAAGAAAATCTTTTTTTTTTCATATAAATTCTATGCTGGGTACCCTAGATTTCACCGCTTACAGCTCATTAGGCAGACCACAGCCTTGAAATATTTAGTTGTATTAATTTTCCTTGTTACTTAATTTTGAAACCATGTCTCAGCAAAAGACATCTCCATCTGAGAGATTTCCATAAGGGATACAAAAATACTGTAATATCAAAATCTGTCTGGGCCCGGGACTCTAATATTTTACAAGTTAAACACAAACACCTCTCTCTAAGGGATATCAAATTCCTTTTGAGGGATTCCATTAATTTACAAGTTGTACTTAAATGAAGTGTATCTCCTTCTGAGAGGAGTCAAACTCCTTTTGAGGGATTCCATTTAGTTACAAGTTATACATAGATAAAGTGTACCTCCTTCTGAGAGATGTCAAACTCCTTTTTAGGGATTCTATTTACAAGTAAAACATAAAATACACAGTGTACCTCCTTCTGAGAGATGCTGAACTCCTTTTGAGGGATTCCATTTACAAGTTAAACAGAAATACAGTGTACCTTCTTCTGAGGGTTCCATATTAGTAATTCTGGGGTTTTGATCCCTTTTACTCTTGGTATCGAAAGATTCCTTACGTTCAAGGAACACAAAAGTTTAAAATAATTTCAATAACATTTCCCTTGCCATTCAAAGTTCTTTATTCGTAAATTCTGTTAGAAAGTGCAAGTTCGATGATGAGCCGAAGATTGCTGACACAACTCTAGTCCTCCTCGATCACCTCCTTCTGAGGGATTCCATCTAGCCACGACCTTGTGAAGTTGTGACACATGGCATCCATGTTTGGTATGTGGCACGTTCTTATCCAATCTGGGAACGTGCTGGAGTTGGGAGGTATAACAAATATTAGTAAAATCCAACTAGTGGTCTATTATCAATGCTGCGTTCTTATTGGTTGAGATACTACTACGCTATATGTTGTAGCCCACTAGTAGCGAAAAGTGCTGGATTTGAAAACCAAAACCATGGCGGCTGAATCACGTTTTGCTAGCTAAAGTTGTTTTGTCTCGAAAATGTTGACCAATTAGTTGGATTGTACTAAAATAATATTATTATTCCTCATGCACTTATGGCTTCTTCTGAGCAATCCTCTGAGTCAACAGCGGGCTTATGGGCTATTGACTCAGAGCCTATTCAGGCTTGAGGAATAATAATTAATAATTATTGTTAAATAGACCTCTTTAGCTTACTTATTTTGTTTTGCTAATAAAAGCAATTTTACTGTCACGCCAGTAAAATGTAGTTAATGGAACGTGACGCTAGTTATCAATAACCCATTCATGGCGGCTCCTTTTCAACAAAGTAATTGTGTAGTCAAGCTGCCAAGGTCAGTGAACTCTAAGATGCATTGCATTCTAGTGTAGAACTTCCGGCCTTGTTGTCTTAAGCAGGCTAGTACGAGCCACAGCATTGGCCAATATTTTCAAAGCACTATTCATGGCTAAGAGTCTGCACATGTAACTCTGAGCTGTCTTATAGTACAGCCTTTGCTACTGGCTATGCCAGCAGACATGCGTCTAGCTATAAAAGCCTAGTACAACTGTTCAGAGTTCACTTGGGTTCCAGTGTTCAGCAAGGTTTAAGCGCTCAGTATACTATTCTTGTAAAATTTTTTCCTCCCTCCCTCCCTTTGGAGACGAGGTTTGGGCTTTGTTTTGTGCTACGCCTTCAAATAAACTAGGGACACTCCTCGCAGTGCGGTTAAGTCTGCGCAGCGACTTCCCCCAAGCTTGTTGGGCCGCATTGCCGTTTAACATCGCCTGCAAACCGATACTCTTGTCCGATCCAGCACGTGCTGTATTGCATTCAGCTCGTAGTGCTGGGGAGATAAGTGAGGTTCTTTGCTCACCAATACTCTTGTCCGATCCTGCACGTGCTGTATTACATTCAGCTCGTAGTGCTGGGGAGATAAGTGAGGTTCTTTGCCCATGCCATCGCCGGAAGTCGCACAGGCTAACCTAGCGCAAGGCAGTGCTCCCCCATTATCGCCAACTTGTCATTATTTGTTTTATAATTAAGTCACTTCGTGTTTAGCATGCATCATAAAGGAGCAGAGACATTAAGGGTCATGTGATAATACTGCAGAGAACTGTTTCTTTCAAAATTTCGTCTTATGCATTTGGATATCTAACCACAGTGTTTGAAAAGACAAACTGCAAATTAATACTCTCCAGACCTAATTTGGGAAAACAAAACACACAAGCTTTAGAGGTCTATTTTCTAACACATTCATAAAGCCCCGCTTTGCTACCACCACTGTGGAAAAACACAAAACACTGTGTTTTGTATTCTCACACTTTAAGTGCCTTTTACCTGCCTCTCTTTCCTCCCTCCTCCACTTTAATCGTGATTTTCATGATTATCTAACTTGTTCTCGTTTCAACTTGCATAAAATGTCCCTCAGGTATCAGTTTGCGATTAGTTCTCAAGCCCCGACTATTTGGAACGATATCCCCTTGACTGTCTGTGACAGCCTTACCACTACTAACTTCAAAAAGAAACTAAAACTTCACTTTTTAAGCCTAAAGTGAACTAGCGCAGGATTCCCATAGTTTGTTAGTTTATTTGTCACTAGTTATGGACTGTTATAGGACTGCATGCATGTAAACTTATTTAATTTCAGTTTTGTATCTTGTTTTAGTTTTATAGTTTAGCCTACAGTCTTCATTTCTATATAAAATAATTTCTGTCACTCTGACCACAGGCTGTATAAGCCCCCGGCTTTGGCTTTACTGAGTTTGTACTTTATGAGCGATGGAATAATAAAGTTAATGTTAAGTTAAAAATGTACAGCGACCCGATGGACTCCTGACAGTGAACTTGACTCACTAACTGTAAGGTGGAGTTTATGCAGACAAACAAGTTTTAAGATAATTCTGCAAAAACCTTGAGGGTTAAAAAAAATCCCCTTTTCTGTTTTTTTCTGAGTGGAGGGGGTGGCTGTACACAGGCTATCAAAAAACTTGCCCACAGGAAAATTGTTGTGCAAAGCTCCCACTATCATTTTCACTTTTTAAAGTTAAAATACTTTACCAATACAGTCGAACCTCCCATAAAGGGTCCCCAAAGTGCCGGGATTTAGTGGTCACTTAAGAGAATCAAACCACAGGGATCTCTTAGAGGAAAAGGGGTCTGACACATGTACTTCTCCCAAGAGAATTTACCACATTTCATTCTCAGTTCCAATCAGCAGTTCCATGTCGTTACTAAAAGTCTCTCTTATACTCCAAGCTGTGAAGTATGTACAGGGAATAAAGAGCTCAGAGCATGTGACTGGAAAATGGAAAATTTATTGTAAAACCATCACCCAAAGAGTGGTTGTAGTCACTTACAAGGGGTGATCTTTTACAAATCAAGAGGTTCAGATTATGGGGCTTTGACAGCTGCAAGAAAAAGGTGGTCGCTCATGGAGGTGTGACTTTATAATGTTGTATTGGCTTGTGATTCTGGAATTAAACTAAAACTAAAATGGTCTCTGAGTTATAAAGACAGCAAAATGTTGAGTAGCCATTACAGCAGTTTTGTTTGGTTGCACTGTTAATAATTTATATACTTGTCCATTTGAGAAAAAGGAAAAAAAAAAGAAATATTTACAAGAGCAAACTTAATTTTATAAACCTTTGTTCTACTTGCCAGATTCCTACAAAATAATAGGGAAAGTTGTCCAAGTTATTTCATCAT
The DNA here is from genome assembly GCA_964035525.1 of Porites cylindrica. NCBI lineage: Eukaryota > Metazoa > Cnidaria > Anthozoa > Scleractinia > Poritidae > Porites > Porites cylindrica. Next base: position 21,116,859 of record OZ037788.1, read on the forward strand.
GTGGGGCACATAAATAATCATCTGACTTATACTGTTGGGTGCTAATGAAATGACTTTGCAGTGATAATTTATGACCATTATCCAGTCTCGTCACCTCACCAGCAAACCATTGAAACTGCCACCAAGAACAGAACTTTGCTTTATTTTCTTAAAAAGTCCCAAGTATACACAACAAATGAAAATAACTGATGGGGTTTTCAAATGCCAAACTTTGTATTCACTGAACCTATCATCAGTATTTAGAGTGTAAAGATAATAAATATTTTGACGCACGGATCATCAATTTATTAGGTTCGACAAATTTATATTTGGGTCGACTTCAAATTCGAAGAGGCTGACGAAAAATTAAAAATACTAGATAGTAATACTATGTAAGTAAACTCTTAATTATTTCAGAGTTATTCATTGGTGGTGAATCAACTTCCTAGTGGCAATTTCATTGGTGGCGAGGTGACTGTAAACCATATGACCTAACACCCTTAAGAATGTTTAAAACTGTGTATTGGCCTGGAATATCTAAAACATTGCAATCTGGAGTCTAAGACTAATTTAGTTAAAAAGGCAAAAATTAAGTATGGTGCCAATGTTTATCTCGTGGATTAAAATAATTTTGAGCTTGATTCATCCTAAGCCAGGCATCAAATAAGCGAGATTATCCAGAACCTCTGCCTGTTGAAAAAAATAAGAAATTCAAGTCACTTGGGTTGGTTGTTTACCCATTTCAGACCATGCAATGTTATTCTAGACAACAGCTGTTTATTTGAAATGTCATAACATTCATGTATATCAACACCTAACTGACAATTAAAGTAAGACCATCAAATACAGGTAACCTGCAGTGGGGCGACAAACACCAGTTGTACCTCTCTTTAATAGTTAGACCAAAAGTGATCTTAACCCATTCGCCCCTGAACCGCCGGTAACCGCCCGTGCGGATCCAGGTCCTTTCTAGCCTTTGTGACGTCATCAGTTTTAACGGCCAAGGACAACTTTCTTCGCCAACTTGTGCAGAGTGAAGAGATCTTTCAAACCATACCAGAATGAGCACAATTCATTCAAGGACACCGGAGAAAGAAGCAAAAAACCACGTAACATTGACCTGAAAATCTCCATGAAAATCTTGTTCCATTGCTCACCTACCTTTCCTTTCACCTAATCCTAAGATCCTAAAAGCTTTCCTAAAAACTCTTCCCACCAAAATGAAGCCTACTAAATGCCCAGCAAGAGAAAAAAAAAATGAGGCAAGAAAAGCGAAAAAAGAAGGGAGGAGAGAAAGCGAAAAGTAAAAGTCAAGACTGCTGTGTCACTTTTAAACCCAAAAACTATGTCGAAATTTTGCTTTCTGCGCATGCCCGAACTTCGCAAGCTGATATTTTGCATCTGGATCAGAAGGCCGCCAAGTGTATGACCTGTAAACCGGTTTGTGGTAAGTTTTAGCTCTTTATAGCACGACAGTGACCAGAAAACCACTAGACTAGCTTCAAAACGCGTTTTTCGGCAAAATCTCCAGGAGCGAATGGGTTAAGCGACCTTTAAGTGATGACCAATACAGGTTCCCTGGTGATCAAGTCCTTCATTCTCATGATCACCATGTTTGTTTAAGCAGAGTCACCATCAGGACAAACTAGGTGCTGATCAAAATAAAAAAATCTAAGTACCTGAGTTTTCGGAGAACAGCCATTCATTTCTGGTACTTGAGATGTAAGAAATAGTAGTGGTGAAATAGCACACAGTGCACTGTCTAACAACACCGACAAGCTGCCATGAACTTCTCCCGGGTCCTGAAAAAGAACATCGACTTGTCAAGACAACACAAAGAAACAAAAATAGTTACTTTTAGAGAAAGAAAAAACAACACAAAAATGGTCAGAGTGCCCACACAGGCCATAAATGTTAAGGTATGCCATTCTACCAGGGCCTCCTGTTTGTTTGGGCAGCTGTCTGAGTTCTGTCTGTCTCTTCCATAAAGTCTTTCTGTAAGGAAGGCGGAGCTCACTTTCCCAGTGATTTTTTTGTGCATGTAGTACCCTTCCTGAGGCAACTTTAAAGATTGTACTGTGTTTTGTTGGGACAAAGGGGATGTAATCCAACAGTATAGAGGAGACAAAGTCAACAGGCAGAAAAGATTGTGTTTGGTGTTCAGAGTACAAACCCACAAGTCTCACCCAGCAGACCAGCATTCTGCCATGAAGTATTTCAAAGTCTATTCCCATCCCCACTCCACCCTCTCACACTAGTATAACTTCTACACACCTGTACCCTGAGGCAGGCTCCAATTGTCCCAAGGGACTCCCCCAGGAGTTGCAAGTGTGCTGCTAAGTCAATAGGCTCAGCTTTGTCATCCTTTACTTTTGGTGCAGGTGTGGAGACAGCTTTGGGGGTTGCTTGAAGTCCAAGTGATTTCCTGAGCTCTTCTGCTTTCTTTCGCCAATGCTGCAAAAACAAAAGAGATGTTTAACTGTTTTACCCCCAGATTTCATCATGACAAGAATATTTGTCACTTTAATTTTTAAAGCTGTGGATGACATTCTATGGTGTCACCATTCTTTGCAAAAACGTTTCCACTGTGCTATAGGACTGATTTTTCTGTGGCTTCTTTCACTCTTTGTGATCTGCTTTGTGGCCTGTGAAAAGTTATGGGTTTTTCATCATGTACTAAAGCAACTGTTTTGATTTACTTTGCCAAGAAGCTGTTCTCACTATCTGTTAAAAAAACAGCAATATTTAGATTACCATTGAATTAATATACCTGCTTATCTTCTTCACTGAGGTTGTTCCATGCAATGCCCACCTTTTTGCTGATTTCAGTAAACTCTAAAAAAACAAAACAAGAAATCATTCTGGAAATTTCTTGGAAAAGAGAGGATAGCCTGTAAATTTACTGCCTCCTTTTATGTCTCACCACCACACAATGATGTTTTGTGAGAGGGATGCCTAAACTATGGTCAGGTTTAATGGGATGAAGTTTATCACACCACCAAGAATTTGGCTTATGTGACATGTACAGTGTACACATTATTATTGCATGCTAAGGTATCACCCTTTATTACATGTATGCACTACAACATGGATTTAACACTAACGCAGTCCAATCGCGCAATGTATATTCAGGATTGAGCAGTAACGGTTGTTGCAACATGTTATGTCCTGTACCATTATAGTTAGAGTTGTACGCTTGGAAACGTTGATGCTTGATAAAATTTAATGACTGTACTTGCAGTGAAAAGGGCGAGAAAAAGGCTTACCTAATCCTGGATTTTCCTCAGCAATTTTCTTGCGATGTTGCTTGCAGAATAGCAAATAGGATGTCACAACCTTGGGCTTCTAAAGATAAAAATATCAGTTCTATAAGAATAAAAATATTGTTTTCCCTTTATTTCCTATGTCAAACTTGGCTAAAGTTAAAAATCTTTAACTATTTGCTTTAATTCAAAGTTCTAGAGAGCAAAGTATTTTCCCATCATTACACACTGTTAAACTTTTCATTCCTACACAAAAAAGTGGCAAGATGATTTGTCATACTAAATCAAGTGTATGTGAATTATATTTAATATTATTGTTTTCATATGAAAGGGTGAACACTATGTAATTTTTGCAATCCCAACTGAGTCACTTTCTATTTTTATGAATTGACCCATTTTTTATATCGAATGAAGAACAATTTACTTTTCATTTGCGGTACAAACATTCTGGTACGTTTGCTAACCGTAAATACGAAGAACTGTCTCACCCCAAAAAATCCAAAAAATGTGCCACCCCATTCTAGTATTAAACTCTGTTGAAAATGCGACCCCATTATAGTCAATCCAGTGTAAAAATGTGACCCCATCCAGCGGCACATCCCCATTAGCCTCTTATAAGGGGGTACCCTACCCGAGTCTCCTTTTGTCCTCTTGAGTGAGGAGTATAAAAAGAGGCTCCTCCTGAATTACGTCAAGCCTTTGAGGTTGCCGAAGCCCAAACTTCTGGACTGATCAATGTTGTTCTCTGTCATCAAACTGGTTATCCAAGTGCGAGCATTTGTTTATTGATAACAGATGGTCATAACTTAGTGATTTTGTTACAAACAGTTATGGTGAGTCTTGGGACTCATCTTGTGAACAAATCATGAGTCCCACTCCAGAACCATTGAGTCCCAGTTAAAAAAAAAAACAAGTCCTAAATTGAAAATGCTTGGGCCTTTATGTGACCAGACAGATAAAAGATTTTCTTATGTAAAGCACAGTGAGGACTAAAAGAAATATGAAATCACATGAATGTATTCTACAAAAACATTTTCAGATTGATCGATTGATCGAGCTTTGCATCCTGCGGGACACTTGCCATGAACATTTGTGCCTCTTTGGAAATTTTTATGCGTCACGGATGCAGGACGCAGCGGTAACAAAATCACTGTAACTGACCCCACTGTACCAAGCAGAGGGCTATTAGGCCAGGCTTCGAGACTATATCCCAGCAACAAGTTGCAAATGCTGTCTAACTCAATTGATGCAGTCTTTCTTGAGTATGCCAAAATTAAGCAAGTGGAAGAAAGGCTCTGCTACCAGGTTACCTCCCTTCCCAACCATATCATTGATTACAAGTTCAACATACCTCTGGAGTCTTGCTGCCTTTTTTTGGAGTTGCACTTGCCTTTCCTTTTGTACTACCTGTTGAGGGAGCTGCCTTCTTTTTCTGATTACCTGATTTAGCTTGTGAAGTTGTTGGCTGGCCACTTGTCTTCTTCTCCGCAGCTTTGGAACCTGATGGAAGCTTGTCTTTCTTAATCACTAATTTTACGTGTTCACCGTCAGATTGAGGTGACGACAAATCCACCTTATTTGCTTTCTTCTTCTTTTTGTCTTTTTCCTTTGCGGGTTTTGAAGACTTGACTTCACTGTTCTCCACTTCACTAAGTCCTGCACTCTGCATTAGTCCAGGGCTATCTGCATTTGTTTTCTTCTTCTTTTTGTCTTTTTCCTTAGCGGGTTTTGTGGACTTGACTTCACTGTTCTCCACTTCACTAAGTCCTGCACTCTGCATTAGTCCAGCGCTATCTGCATTTGTTTTCTTCTTCTTTTTGTCTTTTTCCTTAGCGGGTTTTGTGGTCTTGACTTCACTGTTCTCCACTTCACTAAGTCCTGCACTCTGCATTAGTCCAGGGCCATCTGCATTTGTTTTCTTTTTCTTTTTGTCTTTTTCCTTAGCGGGTTTTGTGGTCTTGACTTCACTGTTCTCCGCTTCACTAAGTCCTGCACTCTGCATTAGTCCAGGGCTATCTGCAGCCATCTCAAGATCAATCTTCTCGGAAGACAGACCCTTAAATTTGATGGATATTTTCTTCTTTTTTTCTGCCTTTTTACTTTCATCAGCCTCTGTATTATTTTCAGATGATTTTGTTACAGATTTCTTGTGATGTGATTTTTTTGGAGAGCCATCATCATGGCTTCCTGAAGAATGTTTGTGTTTGTGATGATGATGGTGATGGTGGTGATGATGATGATGGTGATGTTTTTTGTGCTTCGTTGAATCTTCAGTTTGAGGAAGATGCAACTTTAAAACAATTGGCTCTTTTTCAGCAGATTCACTTCCAGAATTACTCAGATCTTTTCCTGATTTCTTCTCCTTCCTCTTGACTTTCTCATCTTTTCCTTGTTTGTTTTTGCCAGCCAATCCTTTTCTCTTATCCTTCAAACCACTAGTGCTTACATCAGCAGAAGTTCCTGCGCCATCAGCAATTTGCTTGGCAATGTCACTCAACGAAAATGCATCTCTTTTTGAGTCCACACGCTCCTGTTTTATTGTCGCATCTTTACTCACTGACGGACTTTGCTTTGCAGACATATCACTTTCTTGCTTGTTTTTATTTGATGTCTTTGCTTTGGCACCCTTGGGTGTTTCCACAGTTTCACTATAAAAGACCGGCTCTAATTTTACTGAAACTTTAACACTGCCTGCGCTTTGCCTTGAAGTAGGGGTTTTTTCTGTGCAAGTAACCTTTTTCTTCACAGGTTTACTTTTATGTCTACCAGAACTTCCTTGATCATTTTCTTCTTTCACATCACTTGAGCGTTTCCTTTTGTGAGTCAACTTGGATGAACTTTGAGTCTTTATTTCTGTCTTATCAACTTCTAACCCTTCAAATACTTTGCCATCTGATATTTCATCTCCAAAAACAGAAGCTCGTTTTATGCCCTCTTGAGAAGATTTTTGCTTACATGTATGACTGATTGGTTGCCCATTACTACTTCTCCGTTTCTTGGGCTCTCTTGTGACACCATCTCTTTGATCCTCAGCTGAAGTCCTTGAGACACCTCTGTCACCTGCATGTACTTTTTCTGGAAGACCAACATCTCCTGTAGTTTCATCTGTACCTTCATCACCTTCTAGAAGTGAGAAAGTTCTCTTTGGCATGTGGCCCCGTGAAGAAACTCTAACTTTTGGTGAGGGCTCATTGGTATTTGCTGATGCATCCTTTGGCAGATCCTGTAGATTCTGCTGACTTCTTTCCTCTGCTGCTGATAACCTCCTCTTGGTAGCAAGTTTTGGAGTCCTTGTTTTTGAAGATGTTTCCTCTGGTGTAGTTTGTTTGAATTCCTTCATGTCAAGGTTGTCTTTCTCAAGTAAAGGAAAATTCTTTTTTGGCACATGACCCCTTGATGATGACCTTACGTTGGTCAAACTTGAATCTACAGTTTCGCTTTCAGCAACAGAGGAGCCTGATATTCTTGATTTTACCTCAACATTCTCCTCCTCTTCCAGTAAGGAGAAGATCCTCTTTGGTACAGGGGTCCTTGATGAAGACCTCACCTTAGGTGAGGCCTCATATGGGGTTTCTTTCTTGACCCTTGTGTTTGAGGGACCTTTGTCATTTGGAGTCATCATGACTCCAGGGTTCTTGGGGGTTACATTTCCTTCGGATTTTCTCTTTGAAGCAATATTTTTTGTCATCTTTCCAACGCTGCTTTGCCCAGCTCGACCTGTGTCTTGAATCTGCTCCTTTGTTTGTTTACCTGAAACAGCTGATTCTGTTTCGATTTCTTTCAGGAAATCTTGATAACTGCGCCTCGTTTCTCTTTTATGGCCGTCATCATACGTAACCATCTTTCTTTGTTTCCTATAAATCGAAGCGTCGCTTGTCGACGTTGTTTGTTGAAGGTTTGTTGATGAAGAGGAATAAAATGAACAAGATTCCCCTTTATGAATCAAGCTAGAATCGCCTGAATTTGAAGACACCTCCGGAGTTCTACTGATTACTGAAGTTTCTTCATCATCAAACACTTTAGGTTTTGGAGTTCTTGATGACCTTCTGACGCCTGCATCACCGTCACCGACAGAAAGACTTCTTTGAGGACTGTCGACATTGTTGTCAAATCCAGTTTGTGATTTTGATCGTTTCTTTTGTGGGACAACTGACGGAGAGAAATCATCATCTTCCCCAGTCTGTCTTCTACGTTTAATTGTCTTTCGATTTGACATTTGATCACTGGTTTACACTAAATTTTTCTCCAGAAAATTGGAACTACATAAAACAAAGGAAGACCGCCATGTTGGTGAAAGTGGCTGGCTGAGTAGGACTAAGTACCAATTCATACAATCACTTCCAGTCTCTCTCGTATTTCTGGTCATCATGGCGGCGTTTTCAGTTTGGACATTTTGTTGTTCTTTTTTCTTGTTTTGATGCGCTTTGACGTAAACTTGGGATTGTCACTGACGCACCAAAATGAGCACTACAGATATAAAAAGTGAGAAACTGCTTCCTCTCTTGAAATGTGCCGCGAGTGCATTTCTCTTTACTTTGCCTTTAGCACAGCTGAAACTTTCATCTTGTGTCTGTAGATTTGATAGGAAGACTCACAAACCAGAATACGGAAAGTCAAAGAACCGGATGCAAGAAATGTGGCTATAGTAAGTTTATTACTTGTTTGCCGTTATTTAGGAAGATACCTGACCATGTGTTAATTTTATAGCTTTAGCAGAAACTTACCCATGCCATTCTTTTTAATAGTAGTTGCTTTCCTCTCGCGATTAAGCTTAAGCTTCTATTAGTGTGAATAATATACACATACTAATGTAAGCACTGCGATGGCATCAAGCCTTCAATTGAAAAAAAAAAAAAACCTTTGGCTTTCTCCCTCCTGTGTTCTATTCTAAATTTAAAATATTCATCTAAGGCATTTATGTACAGCACTGGTAATGTTAGCCTGAGAAAACATTAACAGCCAACATTTCATGATGCCGCCACTGGATTCCCCGTGGACTGATGTCTGAGGTCATGCTGCTAGAGAAATTTGCTTTAACTAATCAGAAGCACCACCTACATCTTGGCAGTGATGCATCATCAGTATGGAATTTCTTCAGTCATTCTTCAAACATCATTTTGCAGAAAAACCAGTGATGGTGTCATGAAAAGTCGGCTGTTTTCTTGTGCTATAGAAAAGTAAAAGAATACAATATTGAGGAGACTGAAAATTTGTAGGAGTAAAAAAAAAGAAAAATAAATTCTTAATTATCCCCTCTCCTTGGGGGTTTTCAGGGATAATGAACTTCAAATAAATTTAAATGGAAAATAACAAGGTTAAGAATCCCAGCTGGTAGGTTGAGGCAAACCAGTTGGCTATTTACTAGCACAGCCGAAGATTTGAACTTGGGAATACTGAGAGCAAATTCAGCAGTCAGGGTGCGACTTGAACTTGGGGCATGTGGATAACAAGTCCAGCACCTTCAAAGCTTAGCCACGCTGCCTCCCTAGTATCAGTGATTTTGTTACCTCTGTGTCCTGCATCCCTAACGCACAAAAATCGCCACAGACGCAGAACACAAAAGTCAATGACATGCGTCCTGTGGGGTGCAAAGTTTGATTGATCGGTCAATATGAAGATGTTTTTGTAAAATGTCCTGTTCATGTGATTTCTGTGGCTGTTCTTGTGGCTGTTGTTTAAGGATGCATATTTCTTTCAGTCTTCGTTGTGCTTTACAAAAGGATATCTTTTATCTGTCTGGTCACATAAAGGCCCAAGCATTTTCAATTTAGAAATTTTTGTTTTTTGAACTGGGACTCAGTGGCTCTCGACATGGAGTGGGACTCATGATTTCCATACCAGTAACTATTTGTAACAAAATCACTGTAGTATCCTTCATCGTGGTTTTCCCACTAGAAATGGCTTAAATCAGTAAATGTTTCCACCTCACCAGGTGGTCACCTGACCTTTCAATGTCGCAACTTTGTTCGTGTTGATCCGAAGAAAGATGTAGTTGTTGACGTCAGTAGTACTTCTAGTGAGGATGAAAGTGAGAAAGAAGTAAGCGTGAGCTCCACATCCACACCCTCCTCATCTGATTCAGATACAAAAAGAAGGGAAACAAAAACCAAGAAAAGGAAAACAGCAAAAGAAAGAGATGAAAGGGTCTCAAGGTATATAGATTGTATTTTTGCAATTTATTGGTAGTCAGGAGAAAAATAAATGTCAGGACCATCATTGCTGTTGTCATCTTTTTTCACTATCATCTCCATAAACTACCCGCATCATGATCATCATCACTGTCTTATATTATCTTTACGTTAGTCTGCTGTCACGACTGCCGTCATCATCATCATCATCATCATTATCGTCATCATCACCTTTGAGCCACCACAATCAACTTGAGTTACATTCTAATTCACCATGTTCAAAGTAATGTATTAATATTTTGGTTTTTTATTTTTTATATTGATTATTCAACTCACAAAAACTGTATTTTCAGGAGATCTGAATCGCTAGAGAGGACTTTGAAACAGCGAGATGTTCCACGACAAAGAGCTGCCTCATACTCTCCCCCTGCCAAAAAGTAAGGTTTTTCCTCAGTCTCCTTCCTTGTTTCTATGCAAATTTGAAATTGTTCAAGATAATAAAAATGCCTCTCAGTCGTAAATGAGTAACTTGTGGCACAGACATAATCTAACGCTGATTAGTAACGTCTGAGAAGCAGTGATGATATCCTTGTTCTGGGGTCCAACAGAATCAATGAATTACCAGAAAGTCATTTTGAATTTCCCGTCAACAGAATGGGCAAATGACAATGGTCTTTTTCAACAGGCCAATCATGGCACATACTCAAATCCTGGTACACAGGTGGTGGCTCAGAACAAGAACCTCGTCACTGTTTCCAGATGGACGCAACTAGAAGTGTAGTTCCATCTGTGGTGCAGACTACGAATGAGAAGGGCATACATTTGAATTTACCAATCTTTTCTGTAGAAAGACTTACTGTTACAAACTGTATGATGGCTTTTCTGCTCCGTGTTATTGTCCATTAACATTAGTGTTCTTACATTTCAGCCCCAAGAGACGCCACTCAATGACCACAGACAGTGATCAGGGTAAGATTTAACAATATTTCACTGTTATCACTTTTATTTTCTGCTGGTAAAATTGTGTCAGTCTCTCAGATAAATCAAAATGAAAGATCATAGTCAATTTTAATTTCAACTTTATAGCTTTATCAACTTTTTTGAAGCATGGAACAGTTAAAACTAAAGAGTCCTTTGTATGTACATTATATGTGTAGGTGAAGATGACTCTGATGATAGCAGAAGGAAAAAGAAAAAGACAAGGAGACACAAGTTAGTATCAATGTTATTGTGGTGGTATTTTTGTTTAGAGTTTTTTTTAGCTTGTTTGAAACTGACACCTGGTTAGCTCATTTGGAGAAGAATTTTCTTGTCTAAGGAAACACAAAGCTTGAACCTGAACCTACAGATCTTAAGATGCAGAGCCATCACTAAGGGCTGAGACTAGGGATTTCCCCCAGCTTCTATGAATGTGACCCTTGACTACTGTAAAAAGGAAAACAAAAGGAATTTAGAACCAAAAGAACTTCCAATCTGCTCAATCTCCAGTATACTAATTGCACATATCAAGCACCTTTAAATCCGAGCGACAGCCTCGAGGGTGTTAACTAGCTTGTCATCAGGCTTCTAGGCAGTCTCCCACTCAGCACACTGGCCCTTTCCCAACTGAGATAACTGGGCGGTTAAGGGGAGTTAGACTTAATTTCATGATAAGTACTATTTCCCAATATTGTTTTTGTTTATCAAAAACAGAAAAGAGCATACAAGGGATAAACATCACAGCAAGAAACATAAACGCAAAGAAAAGAGGAAAAGAAAGAAAAAGAAAAGCAGAAAACAAGATTCCTCTTCAGAATCAGACTGAAATTACACTGCATTTTATTTTTGATGGGAGCAACATGTAATGCCTACTCTAGTCTTCAGCAAGACACATATTCTATGACTTTTCATTGCTCACAAATGGCAAAAATAGGAAGCACAATGTCATTAGTAGCTGGGTGCTACTACAGAAGAACCCCGGTAACTCGAACTCTGAAGGGACAGAAAAAACAGTTAGAGTTAGCGAGGGGTTGAGTTTAACCTGCGATTAAAAAAAAAATCGCCTGATCGCATGTTAGGTTGAGTTATGAGGGTCAATTAAATCTTCAGTTTTTCATGTTAATATTGATAGAGTGTGAATTAAACTTATCTCATCAGAAATTCTTACATGATTATGCATTTTCATGATAATACAGGGAAATGACTGTCAAATGTGTACACTGTTTACAAATTGCTGTAGTGTTAGTTCTAGGGATTTTACTGATTTGCATGGCAAGAAAAACTGATGGGATGACATTCGTGGTGAGTTGCAAGAACCAGAATTCAAGTTATCAAGGTAAATTTTGATGAAGGGCAAAAAAATTTAGTTTGAGTTAGCATGGAATTCGAGTTATCCGGCGAGAAAAAGTGACTGAAAAGTAGGGTCAAATCCAAGGGAAATGGCACTTAGTTTGAGTTAGCGGGAAGTTCGAGTTATCCGAGTTTGAGTTACCGGGGTCCTACTGTATTTATTTTTCTGAGGTGTAAGAAAGAGACTGCTTATTTGAAGGAGGGCCTTAATATTAATCTATTACATTAAATGGCAAACTTGAGGTTTCTTAAGAATTAATTTCAGTGTATGGTACACAAATTTCATTTCCAGTAAATGTTACTGGTCCACTTCATTTCTGGTGTCACTCTTCTCAAACACTGTGGTCAAAGAGGCCGTATCAGGTGCCATATATTTTATTTATATCCTATAATATTCATTCTTTCTTGGGGAAAGGGTTGTGCTTATTACAAACGGATACTGTATTCAGGTTTTTTTATTTTGATGACACTTTCAAGCATCTAAAGTACTCATTTCTACACAACAACCTTCCTCGTCTTGTGGCTTTGCTATAATTTATTCAAACATATTTATAACTTTGTAGACATGGTCTACAGACAAAAATAAATATACACCAATGAGGAAAAAATATAACCTTCCTTTACATTCTAACTAGTTTCTTACAAACAAATGCAATTTTTCATTTAATAGGTTAGAAAAGGGCTTGAAATAAGGTTTGTGTGTCACCAAACTAATGGCCAACTTGTTTTTCATTGGAAAATATAGATTCATATTTAGGGTGGAAAATTACAAAAACTAAATGGCTACAGATGGGTTAGTTATTTCTTAGAATTTTACAAAAAAAAGAAGAAATTTGGAATTTTTTTTAAATTTTCACTTTGGCTAGAGTAGACTTCACCACAGGTGAAACTAAACTGCTGGTTAAGTCAATCTGCAAAACAGCACCAAAATCCATGCTCTAGGTAGAGTACAAGACTTAGTAGTCCCCCATTTTTCCTCAGGGATAGTAGAGCGAGCAAAATGCGAGCGCGCGTGAAAATCACCCCATGCAAGAAAAGGCGACATGCGGCGAGGAGAGAGAAAAATTTTTCTAACTCCCCACCGCGTGTCGCCTTTTCTCGCCTGGGATGATTTTCACGTGCGCTCGAGTTTCATTTGCTCTACTATCCCTGAGGAAAAATGGGGGACTACTCGTAGTCTATGTTCTAGGCCTCAACCTATGTTTGCTGTTTTGAGTACATGCCCTGATTAGCCTGTTCAAAAAGCCATCATTCAGTTGGCTAATTATGGTTGAAGGGAAATTTGAGATGCACTTCTGGTAATTCATTGAGTCCACTGAGAGATCTTGATGCTGCTTTGCAGAAATTACTATAGCAACAGAAGGTTTTTGGAGAATTATTTTATCCTTATGATGCTTTCTGGCAGGACAAAATACAACTTTAAGTTCATTAAATGCCATCAAAAGCTTTCAGGAAGATGTCCAATAAGCAAGGCTGTACCTAGGCTTGATTACCAGCTGTTTGGTGTGTCCACATTTTTTTCTCGCAAAACACAAGGACGATACAGAGACAGGAAATCCAGCCTAGACTGTGCCTTGAGAAAATTATACCTGCACCAATCATTATGTTTTGTGCAAAAACTAAGATTTCCTTGACACCGAAAAGTGCTTTACCTTGCCAGTGAATACTACCTAGAGCTAGTGTAAATAACTAACTGGGTGTTTTAAGATAAAGAGACAAAAATGAAACAAAGGTTTTTCTTTTTTTAATCTACTTAAATAACAATCTATTATTAAAGAGTTTTTGTAAATTCATTTTATAGAGATTCCATTAAAGGTTCAATAAGATCATTGAAGCTTTTGAAATGGGAAATTGTAAGAAATATTTATTTTTGTAAGGGAGAATTTTAACATTTTCCTTTCTACAAAAATCTTCCTCCTCTACAACTTTGAATATCTCAACAGAATTGAGCGTTCTTTCCTCCATTTAAGGCAAAGCAGACCTCATGAATATTATTTTTTATTCAACACATAAAGTGCTGTTGATAGCCAGGGCTAATGGAGCCATCCTATGGGCTAGCGTGTTTTAATATTAGCAATATTGTGAGTTGTCCCATGGGCAAGTAACCTTTGTCAAGATAAGAAACTGTCTGTGACAAAGAGGGTTGGTATGCCTGCCGAATTTATTGCTCCATGCTACTGATCTTATGCAATGGGCAAGCAATTCATAAAATGTTCATCTCACCCTGCATGCATTTAATTGCATGACGCATAAAATGCTCAGTCATTGAGCAACCATAACAAGGAGAAATTTATACTGATAATAAAATTATAAGACTGCCAGTCTTTTAATCAGTTATGACATGGAGTGTTATCTCAAGTCCACCATCATTGCTGCAGGATTTTCAAGATATGATTTCCACAGATTAGAGAATCTTGCCATGGTAGCTCCTTCTATGACTCTGTGATCAGCTGACCAGCTCACATTGACTATGTACGCCTTGTATACATTGTCTTTATCATCAAACCTGGGTAATTCCTGTGAAAGGTTTGAACACAGGAGTCATTTAATAAGTAGGTTGAGTAAGATTGTCGGGGTGGAAAACAGCTAACAAAGGTTTGCAGATGTTTATACATGTTTTTGGTGATGAGAGCCCTCCAGCACAACAGCTGACATCGCTGAGAGAAACTGGGCTAAAGAACCCTAGAGATCTTGAAAGTTGCATGAGAGATCAAACCTTATGGGGCAAGATTTCTTCCTGTTGTCTTTTAGGCATCGAATGGAAGTACATGTAAGTATGTAATCTATGCTTTTATAATAGCTAGACTCCTGGCATAGTTCAAATTTAAAATTTAACATTCAAAGTATTGCATTGATTGGTTTCTTCCTTCTGGTTATTCCTTGCCCTAAGGCAAAACTTAAAGTTTAAAAAACATCCACAACTATCAACTACCTTGATCAAAGTTTAGTCCCAGAATTTCCCGCATCTAAAATTTTCCAGAAAACTTCTGTACCATTTAGTTCTTGTTTTAAAATATCTGAATTTATATACTGAAGACATGGACTGCATCTTGTCTAGCCAGCTGGTAAATAATGAACACATCTAAATGCAATTGAAGGAGACATATTGAGCAGCGTCTCATAAACACAAAAGTCTAAATCAAGCCTATGTTACACTGTGTACTAACCTGTAGTCTCCCAATTGCACCAATGGCTACCTCTGGTGGCATGATCACTGGTTTAGCATATGTTCCTCCAATCTATAGTTGATAAAGACCCAGGAAAATGCACCAAGTTAGTCCATACCAACCTACATGCATGACTTGAGATTGGTTCTGCTACTTTCTGTAATCACAGCTCTAAAGCATCAACTCCCAGCAGGGAGGTTGGTCTTAAAGGGAACCTCCACTCTTACTACAGAATAAGTTTAAATCGAATAAAATTATGTTGATAAACAAATTTGTTGGAAATTTGTCTTAAAAAAAGTGTTTATATCAGGAAAAGTGAATTTTAAAATCGCTTATTTTCACTTTCAAATTTCGCGGGCGCCGCCATCTTGACTAATTGTGACGTGTTACGGTTGCTCTATTGTTCTGACACAAAGAGCTTTTGTTTAATAACAATAGGGCAACCATTACACGTCACAATTATTCAAGATGGCGACGCCCGCAAAATTTGAAAACAAAAATAGGCGAATCTAAAAGTTAATTCTTTCGGATACAAACGCTTTCTTTAAAAATATTTTAGATTGACTTGACTGTAACAGTTATTTCCTGTGATTTAAAGTTATCTTTTTGTTGAAGTGGAGGTTCCCTTTAAGGGTCTTTGTTTTCACGAGATCCCCCAGGAATCCTCAGCCTATACCAGACCTAGCCTGTGTACAGACTCCCCTCCCCTCAGTAAAAATCAGTTCTACTGAGGGGAGGGGGTTCTGTACACAGGCTATACCAGACCTAGTTCGGGTGAATTATGCAACCCTATACTAGAATATACCCCCAAAATTTTCTCCTATCCTAGAGTCAAAATTCTCCAGAAACTACAGAGGTTTTACGTTTCTTTGCTGTTAATGTAAATTAAGGTGCAGGTAAATTTAAATTTGCCAGTTTCATATTTTTGAGTGTTTATTCCCAGTTTCCTAGTCTAGACTAAAATCTTCAACCAGATGATCAGTTTCTTGGTAAAAGGTACCCTATCCTAAGGATTCTCTTATTTTTATACCCTATCCCACACTAAACCTCTTGAAAATCATACCCTTCACATATTGTCCATATATGACAGTAACCCCCCACCCCACCCAGGTGTCAACTCTTGTTATTGCATACAGTGTATTTTGAGATAAGCACTCACTGTTCCAATGTTTGATAGAGTGAAAGTCCCTCCTGACAAATCATCTGGGGATAACTTTCCGCTGAGTCCCAGCTGATGAAGTCTGTTAAGTTCAACAGCAATATCAAATACTGATTTGTTCTGGACATTTTTAATATTCGGCACTAATAAGCCTTGCTGAGTATCCATGGCAACACCAATATTGTGGGAACCCTGAAAAATATATACAAACAAATGTTCAGTTCAGAGCTCTGAAAATGGCCAAAGTATTTGTCTGCAGGAGAGTTGGTTTCGTTCTATGATTTGAAAATGTACCATCTCTCAACGCACTCCAAAATTTTTTTTCAGAGTCCTTAACAGCATTTTCACCACACAACCAACCTTGAAAGTAAGATTCTCACATTCTGCATCCACTGAACTATTGAGTACTGGAAAGTGTAACAAGGCCATGGATGTTGCCTTGATAAATAATGGCATAAATGATAGCTTTACTCCTCTGGCCTGGAATGATTCTTTACTCTGGTTTCTTAACCTGGAAGAGAGAAAAATAGTGTGTAGCCAGAAAATAATCATTGCACCATATGGTTACTAAACAACTTATTAACCTTGTTCCTCCAAAGAGGTGCCCAAGATAAAAGAAAAAACAATAAAAAAAGCAGTTGCTTATAACCATTTTCGGAAAAGTGTACTGAAGAAGAAGTCTCATTAAACAAGCCCAGTGTCTTCAGGAAGGGTTGAGTTTGTTGCTGGTTCTTTTTTGATGTAAAAGGTTTTTTCTGGGTACTCCAGTTTTCTCCTAAAAAAAACCAACGTTTCAAAATTCCAATTCAATCAGAGGAATGGCAGATGAAGAACCACTTTATGCTATCTTGTTTTTTCAATATTATAAGAACCAATTTGCAAAAGCAAAAGTAATAAATGGTTTTCACATAATACCACAGCAGCCATACTGGGGACCCTCTTGGGGAGGGGTGGGGGGGGGGGGGGGCTGGGCTGTATTTCAAGTACTTAACCCATCTTAATGTTGTTTTTCACTATTTTTTCTAGTCTTATGTCACTGTTTCAAGGCCATGTCGCTTGTCGGAATTTTACCCTATCAGCTAATACTGGTGTTTAAAACAATGAAACAGTGCATACAGAACAATCCTGTAAAGAATAAACTTTCATCTCATGTAAAAATGTTGTTTAACTTGAAGAAATTTTCATAGCTGCTGATCACATGAGTAAAAACAATCTATAGAAGGTACTTACTTGCCTCTGTAGAGATGCCCCCCTCCCCTCAGAAAAACTCAGGGAGAGAGACTTTCTCCCCCATTTTTTCTGAGGGGAGGGGGACGTCTGTACACAGGCGAGGTACTTACCGGACAAGCTCATTTAGAACTATTTCATCCTTGTAACCAAAATGAGGGATTGCATTAGATGCAGTCATTACTTTGGCCATAGCTTTTCTAATTCCTCTGATTGGTTCTGTTCTATCCTCCAGCATCGTTTCAGGTCTTCTGACTGGAGTGGGTGGGGCAGTGGGGACTGCTTCTTGTACATCAACTGCAGGGGTCGAAGGAGCTGTAAAGACACAGTTTGTAACAAAAGGTTGGTGAGTCATGGACATTTCTTGTGAAGTCACTTCAATTATCTATACCAAAGACACAGATCCTATGTTTGATGTTGATGTTCCCAGAAGATAATCGAAGATCATCACTAGTCAAAGGTTGAGGACTTAATCTAATTAATCTGACTTTTCAATTTCTTCAGTATAAGTTTAGCTTCTAGAATCAAAGTCTGGTATAAAAAATAATTTTCCATTTGCTGCTCAGCTGCTGAAACTTGATTGTTGACTGGGTTATAAGTTATTCCAGAAAAAATCCACATTCCCCTAACAGACGGTAGAGATATGTAATTTTGTAAATTTTGCAGTTTATTGAATTCTAGATTTTCGCTTTTCCGAACATTGAAATTCTGAAATTTGGCTTTTCCAAACATTGGAATTCTAGATTTTGGCTTTTCCAAACATTAGAATTCTGGATTTTGGCTTTTCCAAACATTGGAATTCTGGACTTTTGCTTTTCCAAACATTGGAATTCTGAATAATAAATTGCTTATCCAGGCATTAAAATTCTGGATTTTATTCATAAAGAATTGGCAGCTATATATAAAAGATCATCTTAATGCCACTAAGAGTGCGAGTTCAACATTGATAAT
This sequence comes from Porites cylindrica, assembly GCA_964035525.1. Lineage (NCBI taxonomy): Eukaryota > Metazoa > Cnidaria > Anthozoa > Scleractinia > Poritidae > Porites > Porites cylindrica. The sequence continues at coordinate 21,135,061 of OZ037788.1, forward strand.
GAATGGAAGTATTATTATGGAATGCAGTATGGGAGGGGATCCAATCCACATTAAGTTCAAACCTGATGGCATTGTGATGGCATACTTACCTGCAGTTGGTGCTGATTTCATTTTTTCAATGTAATTCATAATATCTTCTTTCAAGATTCTACCATCTTTGCCTGTTCCTGAAACATCACCAAGTGTTATCTGGAAAAGCACCACATGAACCCGAAATTCAAATTAGAGCTTTGCAGTGGTAAAGAGCTCAAGGTAGCCAGCGAGTTGGTTTTGTGTCAGAAATACTGAAAGAATGGATGGTCAGCTTTGTAGCTGGGCAAAGGATTCCACTTACATTGTGCTCCATTGCAATCTTGCGCACTGCGGGCGTGGCAAGTACTTTTCCTCTACCACTCTTCATCTGTTCTGCAGCTTGTGGGGGAGGGGGTGAGGAAGCCATAGATTGTGATGCTGTTGACTGTGGGGATGGGGGTGGTGGAGGAAGAGGTTCTTCTATAGCATGTGTTGGTTTGGGCTTCTGCTGGGCAGCCATGACATCTTCAGCTGGGCTCGGCACTTTGTCAGCATCTAAAAAACGAGAACAATGATGTGAGAGGTACAGTCTGTACATACTGAACAAAGTTACATCAGTGGAATTCACGTACAATGGATGGTATGTCCTGATAACTGAAATGAGAATTGAAGCTTTTAAAAGCAAGTCTCAATGTTTTTTAATTCAGTCACACTTTCAGTTCGAAGCTTTTTACCTCTTTTGACTTAAGTCAAAAAGGGCAAATATGCATAATTTATCATGTAGTTCTAACTTTGATTCTAGGATGTTATCATTGAGTGTGATTGAGAGTGGCCTTTCAAATGAAAGCTTCTGAGCAGTACTTTCCTGTAGCACTGCATATCATGCCGTATAAGGTGAGTCTGTGCAAGAAATCCTTATAACCCAATAATAACCTCTTCCGCAGCACTTTCACATGGAGCTAGATTTAGTGCTTAGTATTGCACACACTCTGCTTGAAGACACTAGGTTTGCCACTATTGGAGAACTGAGAACAACAATGCTGGAGAAATGTGACTGGCAAGAGATGGCACTCAACTGGCAAGGGTTGGCACTCAACCAAACTAACTTAGCTAATGCACCAAATTACACTGAGGCTTTTCAGCTTTTCCTGGCAATAAAGGCAGGGTATAAACTTACTGGTCTCTGTGGAGGAGGTGATCTCTATATCCACCAGGGGCTGTCCAACTTTAGCTGTATTATCTACTTCATAATAAAGTTTGGTGATGATTCCATCAAAACGACTGGTGATGGTAACAGATGCCTAACATATCAAAAAACAGAATGAAGTTTGTTTGTCTGTAATCTAAGGGTCCAAATAAATGTTAGGTAAACACTACAGGTTTCGTATAGCTTGAGGTCAATAATTCATTGGCTGTTTTCTCAGCTCTTGCGCAAACTGATCTGTACAGTAATAAAAAATCTCTACCTTTTTCTGTGTATGCAAATAACTAAGTCAAACTAACTCTCTCAAACTGTTTCAGAAAACCAGCTACTCAAGGTCAATGTTCTGAAAATTCTAACAAAATACTACAGCCAGAGAAAAAACAATAATATCAATATAGTAGAATCCTGATTTCTTGAACCCTCGCTTTTTGGAATTCATGATAATTTGAACCAAACCTTACTTCCCTTCACCACATAAACACTGTAATTTTACTAGAACCAAGGTGGTTCAAGAATTTGAGACTTAACTGTTATTAATGTTCACTGAAAATAAGATGTATATGCTGAGGGTTGCCTGTACCTTATGTGCACAGCTCTACCAACCTTATCACTCTGTACTTCACAAATGCTGTCAAACTGACTGACATGATCACCTGGCTTCACAAACCTAAAGAGAAAACACAAATAGGTCTCTTCTCTGATCTAAATTAACAGAACCCTCAATTTTTATTTGTTTCTAAACCTGATTTCTCCCTTTCACTGCCAAATGTGGCCAAATGCAAAATCTGACAAACAAAATAAAATTAATAGCAAAACAACAAAAAAAATTGCACCATGAAGAAACAAACAGTACCGTGTGAAAGTACAGGTAGAGAGGTTTCATTGGAATGGTCACTACATAGGATTTTGTCCTCGGACTCAAAAGTTAGAGTCACCTTACAAAACTCCACTATTCACTCTAGCAGTAAAAGGGTTGAACCACCTCTTGACCGGAAAATTTTGATGTGGACTAAATGTTATGGTCTCCAAAAAAAAGAACAATCATGTCTGTACAAATATTTTTAAACTTGCATTTATCTTTTCAGAGATTAAGATTAATTATTTCTTTTGCCAGATTAAATTATACATCAGTTTTATTACTATTTAATTCACAGATACAGGTTGCAAGGCAAAAGAAAGTACAAAATAACATCTCATACCATTCTTTGATTGTTACTTCAGCTATTCCTTCTCCTATGTCAGATAATTTGAATGGCAGAATTTCTCCATTCATACCTTAAAAAACAAACAAACAAACAGATTATCAGTACATAACAATCACAGCCATACAAAATTATTAATAAATGATTCACTCTGTGGCTGGAATGATTGAAAAAAAAAAAATGATGGTTGCATTGGTAACTGGCAAGAAAAGATGAGAATGCTCTTTTGCCAGTCCAGCATTTCTAATCAAATTAGTTGTAGCATATTATCAATGAGAAAAAGTTTTTGCCTCATGTAAAAGTACAGAAGGGTTCTCTCTTTAACTAGTTTTCCCGTCAGGTACCACATTATTCTTTAATTTTTTTGTGTGTTTTTAATTTGAAACCGATTGTACCTTGCAAACTGTTCACTTGAATGACACAAATAAGTTTGTCTTAATGAAAAAGGAACCCTCTTCAAGATATTTACTCTCCAAACCCTAAGGAAAAATTCTACCCCTCCCCCGACACACCCCCCAATAAACTTAGAAACTTTTATGAGTTTTTGTAAAGATCCGTCACCGAGAAGGCGGTAAAATAATACATATAGAACGCCAAATTGTTGATGACTGGTATAAGTAAAAACAGAAATAAGTTAAAGCAAGATCATCACACAAATCGAGATGACAAAATAATTTTATTAATGTTCAGCTGATAATATAGAGGAATGCTCAAACAAACCTGAGGTTGTTCGTAGAAATCGCAAAGCCTGTCCTTGGTTTACCATCCTCTGCAAGTTTAAACGGAATAGAAAACACGGTTATTTTTAGAAAAATAATAATAATAAAATATTGGGACAAGATTTCTTCAATACTCGAGAGGTTACCTTATCAAAACTGATCGCGTTCAGCTGGAAGGATGCATAAGGCAAAATTGATCGCGTCCTAGCAAGACTTGGCCGGCTCTGAAAAAAGTAAGTCGTCAATTCAAAGAATCAAGGCAAAGAAAGTCCTTGGTACCAATGATCGTCTTACCTGTGAGCAAAGAAGGCGAAGATTCCTTCTAAAAGTCAAGTTTCGTAACAAGGTCAGTCGAGACGCCATCTTGAATTTGATCCACGTGGAGTTGTTTTCACGGCTGCGCTTCCAGGCAAAGCCGCTGTTCGGTCTAGCACATTGTTGTCACTGTCAATTATTAGCAGTTTGTTAGGAAAAGTAACAATTTCTCTCTTTTTTGGACCTCATGAGCAACATATACATCCAGGAACCCCCTACAAATGGAAAGGTAAGATGCTTATGTCCATAATTATTAGAAAATAAACACTGATGTCGATCTGATCGACTTTGGGCATGGTTTTCATTCAGTACTTTTTGTCTCCTTTTCAAAAATTTGTAAACTATTAAATTAATTATTTGATAAATTAAATTTTGTAATTTATTTTAGGTGCTTCTCATCACAACATGCGGTGAAATTGATATTGAACTGTGGTCAAAAGAAGCTCCAAAAGCTTGCAGAAATTTCATTCAGCTCTGTTTAGAAGGGTATTATGATGGGACTATCTTTCATAGAATTGTCAAAGGTAAAAGCTGAACTATAATAACTAATTGTCATGTCAGAGCTAGTGATACTATTGGATGAGGCTGTTTTGAACTATAGTGATCTCAAATATACTCTCAGTCACTTAAACAATCAGATCATTGCCAAATCTCATAAATGGAAAAATATGCATGATTTGGATATATATACAAATGCAAAGGATGAAAATTAAGTTGTAATGTGGGGTTTCATGCACTCAAGTGATCATCACACTAAAAGTTCTAAAAACAGATTGCAGGCGGAAATGTAAAATTCATGGACGGTTGGAGCAGCATGTTCTGTGATTGGTTGCGAAGAACTTGTTTTAGTGACACATTTAGCAGGTTTAGCATCTCTTGTCATACGATGTAAGCCATGGATCTTTTTTTATTTTATTTCAGGATTTTGTGCCCAAGGAGGAGACCCAACTGGAACAGGAATGGGTGAGCAAGTAAATTGATTGCAGTAAGAATAACTAGGAAAACCAAAGTATGTACTGTTGAAAACAACCCAAGGTTTTGCACTTGCTCTTGGGCAACAAGAAAAACACCCTTACCTTGTTTCGTCTTCTTGTTGATGGAGGAAGAGAAAAAGAGGCTCTGACTGAATCACGTCAATCCTTTGAAGTATCTGCAGCTCAAACTTCTGGACTAGTCAATCTTGTTTCTCTTGTCAAACTGGGTTTTGTTTGTGTGTATCCATTTATGGATAAAACGATGTTCATAACAGAACCTGCTGTACCAAGGGTACGGATATTAGACCCGGCTTTAAAACTGTATCCTAGCAACATTTAAAGTGTACTCAGCATCTTACTTGATGACTGTCTTGGTCTTGGGAAACAATATGCGTCCTAGTCCTTTAGTTTGCATGTAGCTAGAAACCAATGTACTTTTTCCATATAGCTCTAACAGTTTATACCTTTTTTATATGCATTAATACAGGAGGGGAGTCCATTTATGGTCAGCCATTCAAGGTGAATATAAATTATATCTTGTTTAATTTAAACTGGTGATCATTGAATGATGATGATGATGATGATGATGATGATGATGGTAGTGTTGGTGGTGGTGCCAGTGCTGCTGGGGTGCTGGTGGTGACTGAGTTGGTACTGCTGTGGTGGTGGTGGTGGTGCCACTGCTGCTATGGTGGTGGTGACTGTGATGGTGATAATGGTGGTAGTGCTCATATTGACTCTGGTGTTGCTTTTGGCATTGCCGGTGCTGGTGGATGATGATGATGATGATGATGATGAAGATGATAATGATTATAATGTGGGAAAATTTCAATCCCAAACTATGTTTTAAAATTATTGTCAGTGGCAAAATAAATTTTTTTATACCGAGTGACAAAATTTTAATAAAATGATATTACATTATTTTTATATATGCTCTGCAGTCTTGTATTAGCTCAAAGCGGGCTAGTGAAGTGGGCTTGAGTAATATTGTCTGACAACAAATTTAAATTCCAATTGAATCTGCAAGTAACAGATCAAAACATCACAACATGTAGGGGCAATCCAGTTGGCCATTTAAAGAGTGGTAAAACTTTGAGCTACCTACTCAAGGAAAATTCACTTTGATTTGAGTGGGATTGATACCTTGACGGTGATTATGCTGTATTGCTATCTTGATATATAAAATAACTAAGATAGTACACATGTTCTGATTGGCTGAGATGCATGTTTGCATGAGAGTATGGTTGTGACATCAAGATGTTTTGCTTTTCATGTGCTAATCATGCAAGCTCTCGACGGGTTGCATAACTGAATTCTCCAACCCCTCTCGTGTTTATATCAGGCTATGCAAACACCGAAAATGTTTTTTTTTTGCTTAAATCTTACAACCTATATTTTTTGTAGGATGAATTTCACCAAAGATTACGGTTTGTACGTAGAGGGTTGGTTGCCATGGCTAATGCTGGTCCTAATGATAATCAAAGCCAGTTCTTCTTCACCCTTGGAGCCACACCCGAGTTGAATGGAAAGCATACAATATTTGGAAAGGTAATGTTGAAGGGCTCCCTGCAAAAATGGTCCCTCTAACATGGAAATGAGGGAGTATGTTGGTATGTTGAATGCTGTGTAAATTTTTCCTTTTAAGGTTGCAGGAAATACAATTTACAACATGATTAAGATGGAGGACTGTGAAGTTGATGGAGATGACAGGCCACTTTTTCCACCAAAAATCAAGAAAACTGAGGTGAGATTATGATCTGTTATTGTGAGTCACTTAAGTTGTATATAATTTTCATTTAGAAAACCCTATTTTTGCAAGATAATAAGAGTTTGTGTACTACTGTAAAGTGTGGAGGTGACAAAAACAAAGATGAATGCTAGACTTGTTAAGTCCATAATTTGTGCATTTGTGTATTTTTAGAAAATCCCCATATTCCACCCTCACCACAAAAGATATTGGAAATTCCTTAGGGGTGGGAGGGCGGGTTAAGGAAAGGGGTCTTTAAAAAAGCCAGAGTGACCAACTTAAAGCATAAGTACATAATCACAAAGAAAGGTTGTGAGCATTATTTATAAAAATTATGATCAACCAGAGAAAAATGTTTTGATCATTTAACAAATTCTCTCAACTATTTGTTTAAGAAAATGTATTGCGTTCTGAGTTTGGAGAAGTCGTCTGTGGATACTGGACCTTGAAGGGCTCTAATATAATAATTAATTATTATTAAAGAACCTCTTTAGAGACCTCTAAATAGTTATATTTTATTACCTTTTCTTGTTAGATCTTGCATAATCCCTTTGATGACATTGTTCCAAGGCAGACAAAAGAAGAAATTAAAGTAACAAGGGAAGAAAAGAAACGAAAAGTTAAAGGAACAAAGTAAGGCTCTTCAAAGGTTTCAAGAATTTAATCGCTTGTGATTATGTCATCGTACAAGAGAGTGTTCAGTTCAGTGCAATGACTGATCAACAAATCATTGCTTTTGACAGGAATTTCAGTCTGTTGTCATTTGGCGAGGAGGCTGAAGAAGATGAATCAACAGTGGCCTCAGTTTCTAAGGTTGGATTACTTAATACTGTATTGTGTAGTTTTTTCCCCCATGAGTAGAAAAAAATATTTTTTTCATGAATTTTGTTGCCATAAATATGATATATATATGAGAAGAGTCATTTCTTCTCTTACCCATGAAAATCACATCCTCCCACCTAGCTGCCATTGCTTTTCGTTTCTTTGATATCATTGTTTCTTTTCTCATAACAGCACTATTGATCATTATTACGTTTTGTAGTTTTCAATGTTACACATACACCCAGGGGGGGTACTCGGGATTTCAAGTGATGGGGATGATCGAATGGAGCCAAAAGTCAAGACCCAAAAAAATCCCTAGGGCTTCCAGCAAAACCCAAAAAAATCCCTGGACCAAAAATGCAGACCTATTGTATAACACGTGCGATGTAAAGCGACACCATAGTTAACTATTAAACAACAGCAAAACACGCTTATTTGTACTTTACTCGCAGAACTACGCAGCCAGGGCACTACCGATTCCTTTTAATACCCCCAAAAAATCCCTACTCAAATCAAGCTACCCAAAAAAATACTTGCCAAATTTTCGTACCCAAAAAAATCCCGGAAGCAAAAATTTCAAACCCAAAAAAATCCTTCGATCATTCCCGTCACTTGAAATCCCGAGTATCCCCCCTGGGCACATACATTAATTTGACACGCTTGTAAACAACCCAGGAATGTCCATGTAAAATGATAGGGATGCTTGTTTAATTTAACGGCATAGTTTTGCTTATTGGTACGTAGACAATGAAAATGAAGAGCAGTCACGATGTATTGCAAGATCCAAAGCTGAGTTCACAGCCAGTTGTTGAGACTACAGCTGCTGTGTTAAAGGTATGATAGGCTACAGCTGTCTGTATATTGTTAAGATGATGTTGAATCTTCCATGATAGCCTGCGAGCAAGTTCTCTGCGGCACTCTGGCAGGGGGGTGGGAAAAAGAAGGAGAGCTTGCAACTACAACTCTGGAATTTAAATATCTTCATCGAAAAAGCCGAAGCGAAATGCTGATTGGCAGAGATGACATTAGTTGTGTTATTATTAAATTAGGCTGAGGAAATATTTCGTTTCTATTGCAAAAAGATCCTCCATTCGAGTACGCACCATACATGACCTTACGCACATGCACATTCGTTTGAATCTTTAAAACATACCTTCAAATACAGACTTTAATTTGATAGGTTCTTCTCTCCAACCACTCTCCGACAAATTCGTGCATTTTACTTCGAAAATACGTAGTCTTGAGTTTCGCAGCTTCGTGCAAACCGCGCGAAAAATAACATGTACTTTACAAAATCAAAGACAAGTGATTTTTGATTTGCCCTACCCCCTACCCCCTACCCCCGGGACAGGACCGGTTCAAACAATTCCCCACCCCCAGAACCGAACTGCTGGACCTGTCCTGGGGGTTGCCCGGGGGAGGATGGTAACAGGTCGAATTGAACCATTCATTTACACCAGGATGACCCTAACATTTCTGGCTAATTGTGCCGTAGTAGGCCACTTAGCTTTATTTGGAGCCAAAACGGAGCCTAAAAACAAAATTGCTAACAATACATCAGAAAAATGTTAACGGAGTTTTGGATAGGTCGGGAAAAGCCCCAACGAAAAAAAAAAGGGGAAAAGGGAAGGGGGAAAAAGAGGGGAAAACGAGGAAACCTGACCCAAAAACTACGATACCGAAAAGAAAATTACAATCTAAAGTTAAACTTACACGCAGAAAAGGAACAGTAACGACCGAGGATAACTTACATACTATACAGCCTCTATTTATACAAAAATACTAGTTTCACTCTGCACGTATTTAACATACAATTGCTTTCAAAAATTCCTGGTTACGTAGTCATTCAAAGCATCTCACAAATAATCAACAGCAAAAATAACAGCGAACAGAAATCAATTCTCGTGTAATGCTTCGCAACCGAAGATAATTTACAGTGCTTGCAGTCTATGTGAATCCTGGCAAGCAACCGTCTTTGACCTCTTGTAAGATGCAAAAACACAGGAACACATGACCCCTCCCCCACCCCCCCCCCCCACCCCCCGTACTGTGGAGACGCAATGTACAGAAAAAGGTAGAAGATGAGTTTATTGGACTTGTGTCGATCTTCCTACTCTACGTCTTTTGGCTGTCAAAGGTCTGACGTCATACACTCCTCTGGGAAAACGTTGTCCTTTGTAAACTATAGTGAGAACCAAAGGAAAAGTTAGATTAGGCCAAATAAAAGACGAAACTAAAACTAGATTACATCTGCGGCTTAATAAATAAAGTGATCCCTCCCCTCTGTTTTGTTTCAAATTTATGGTTGCTTCTCGTTCCTCGTAGTCTGCGAAAACAGACGTTTCTCCTCGTTCATCGCCGCTGGGGCACGTTTCGCGAGGAGGTAACGTCCCAAACGGCGAGGATCGAGGAGAAACGTCTGTTTTCGCAAGCTACGTTCCTCGAGATTTTTGCTTCTCATGGCTCCGTCGCTCACAAAACTAATATTTGTGGTTCCCTTAGTACGGTGCCGCTTAACAGGGTATGGTTTTTAGGGCCTCACCATTTCACCTCTTGAACAGGGTGTATTTTTGGATAAAATTAACTACAAAAACCGTGGACGAAGATCCTGCTAGTTGTAAACGTTGGATCTCTAGAAAAGAGATCTAATCAGCCAAAATGTAAGGAACCAAGAACGAGAAGTCCAAAGACTACTGCAAAGCTGATTTAAGACAACGTGTATTGTTTTTTATAACAATATTTCGGCTGGCCACACCAGCCTTCTGCAGGTTTACAGATGTTACAGAGCTTATGTAGCAATCACAATATTACATAAATGGAGAATGTCGCAAAAAAAATTGTTTAAAAGGGAGAGGCGGCAATGACGTACAACACAAAAACGGGAAAGGAAAAATACTTACTGAAGAGATGGATTACAATAATTCGTCACGGCGGTTTAGGCCATGAGGTTCAAGGGTCATGGCCTTATCTATCAAAGGCGACTCCCTGTCCTTACGAACTGAGTAACGTGAAGAATGAATTTTCTCTAGTGGGATTAACTGCCTGTCAGTATGAGAATGTATTTTTGGAACGGGAGTCTTAAAAACGGATTGTGAGGGTTAGAGATGTGGGGTCTTCACGAGTGGTACTTACGATGTATTTTCAAAAAATCTA
>OZ037788.1:21147708-21152708 GCA_964035525.1 Porites cylindrica
TCTGGTTATAAGGAAACTTACTCAGATTGCCGTCCTTCATTGGCAGTTCTTAATTTGTCACTCAACTCTGGTAATTCTGGAGGGCCAATCCTCTGTTGGATTGGAAATCAGTTGAAGGTTGTGGGTGTTGCAAGACAGAAACATTTCAAGAAGATTCTGACTGTTGAAGAGAGGGATAAAATTGAAAAAATCCGGCAATCCTTGCAAACTATTACTATGTTGGATATTCCAGATGATGCAATTAATAATGCCTCATTAGACCGTGAGCAGTTAGTAAGAGTGGTCAATAGGTATGGCTGTAGATATCAATTTCCTGATCCTTGCCAGATTCCAATGTTTTTACTGACATTAAAACTCTATGATGCTCTGGAAACCCACTCACAGTTCAATTTAAGTAATGCAGCACCAGGGCATTGTGTTATTGAATTCATGAAAGAAACTATCAGGAAATGGGAGGGTGAGCATAAGGATGAGTTAGTTGAGGTGGTGAAGTGGTCTGCAGGTCGACAAAACATTTTACCTTCTGGTCAACACTCCTCTTCAGACTGTTGTATTCAATAACTACTTTACAGAGTGTTGCTTGGAAGGTGTGATGCTTATTTAACAAGAATTGTATTCAGTACAATAACATGTTTTTCATTGATAACCTTGTGTGATTGTTGGACATTGTAGACTGAAGTGGTGTAATGATGACAATGTTTACAAACAATATGAAAAATATGAAATGTACTGGTAATTGAAACGTAATGTAGAAATTAATATTTCTCATTTACCAACAAGTTTAACGCTATAGATTATTGTATTCAAGGATTTAAAAGCAATTCCCTTTTTTTAAATAAAGTTTGAGGAAAGTGATGGATTTAGCATTTTAGGTTTTTGTAGTGAATTAAATAGTGCGTGGTGTACATTTATAAATGGCACCAAAGCTAATTTGTAATAATTATTGTTAGCCAATTAAGATGTTCAGTAGTACTGTTAGTTCTTTAAATCAGTTGTATTTTTGCAATATTGTGACAGTTTTAATGGAAAACTGATAGAATTCATCATATTTTATAGTTATCACATGGTTTATTTGTCTTGTATTGCCTGCCTAGATATTTAGGTTAATAGCTATTTGTGGAGCATACAATATTGTAAAACTTGATCTTTTGTTAATAGATAAATTGTGGTTACTGTTGTTGTATCATGTAGTTTTCATTGATATGAACTTTTTGTATTTCTAAATAAAGGAGGATTTTGTAGTCTTGGATCAATTCCGTGCCCTTCCTTTAGTGATGTTAAGAAGAAAACCAAATAGGAGGGATTGGGTATAAAGTAAAGAAAACCAGTGTTAACATTCTAGGCTGATTTAGCAACAGGATGGGAATGTCAGTTGACGACGGCGTGCGCTAATAAAACAACTGCCTTGACCAATGGCGGAGTGGCAAATTGGGCACCGGAAGTCAAGTCTAGTCCTTTCCGTGCTCTTTCCTGTCATCAAATAATGTTCCCATTCTATTGCTAAATCAGCCTAATGTCTTACAGTGGATCGGAGGCAGGTTGAGAGTGGATACCATTTGATTTATTTGATTTGATATTCTTAAACATATTTCAAACTGAATACTAGTAAGTACCATATATACCATCCTGTCTTCAACAGAATACATGAGAGCGAAAGGTACTAACTTGAGTTGGGCATATTCACCATTGTTTAGGTTGTGAGTTATTCTTAAGTCAGGTTTTTCTTGAACCGGGTTGCTAAACGGAGGATTTTTGCAAGAGAACTCAAAATATAAACAGATTACACGTTTATAAACTAATAGTTTCTTTTCCAAGCTAACATGAAAGAAGTTTCAGTCAAATAATAATGAGCCTGTTTTGGGGGAGAGAGGTGGCTGTAAACAGGTTCATTGATAAACCATGTTTTTTTTTTCCAAAATGTTAGTGTAAATCTGCATAGTGGGTGGGGAAGGGGACAGAAACTCAAGGGGGTGGGGGGGGTACTCTCTATAATGGCCTATACAGGAAGGCTCCACCCAAAAGGGGTGTGTTTTTTGAGGATTTAGGTATATGGAAGGGTAAGGATTTCACTAGCTGAAGTATAAGAAAGGGTAGGGAAATCTGTGATTTCAGTCTGTAAAAGGCCCAAAAGGGCTAATGATAAATTTAATGGGTATGAAATAATAATAATAATAATATTATTATTATTATAGCATAATTGCCTATAGCAGTATCTTATCTAGCAATGGGCAGTCAGTCATGTACACGGATGTTGATAACATTGATAGAGAAACATCAACTGTCACGCTAAAAAAATAAATAAAAGCTAACTAAAATTACAAAAATAGGGAGTATCATGCATAATTGAGATAAATTACCACGACAAATACTTGAGTAAAAGGCATTAACAGTGTCAGCATATACAGAAGTACCCTGCAAACAGAGACCCTTAGATCTTCCTAGATCCTATTCCTCTTCCCAACTTGTAAACTAGTAGGAAGATTGAAGGGCCTGTGCTTGCAGGGTAATACAGAAGCTGGGGAAAAGACATTCCAAACTAGGACAGATCTAACAAAAAAGTGAACTGGTGTGCTTTGAAGTGTATGTGTCGGGGGAGGGGGGGGGGGGACGAAAAATGTGGAAACTGGAATGGGTTCTGTGTAGTAACTTGCAGAAGGTAGGAAGAGGCTGCCTCAAGTGGGTCATTGGGAAATGGAATCCTGACATTGCCTGTCTTGATGTTCACAAAACTTCGAGAGATCAGAGATCCTTCTACATGTTTCTAGATCTAGCCACGTTACTATAATGTGATGACAGGCCGTTGGTTTAGTAATTTAAAGGGATTAAAACATGAATAATATAGCATGGGTAACAAAATTTAGTTGTGAGACGTCAGCGTACTCCGTCCGCCCGTACACTCGTTGGGGGTGATGGATGGGAATAAGTTAATTGACACTATTATGAGGATCTTGTGGACAGTGTGAGCCAAAGCAAAAGGTACTCCCGTACAGTATGTGAATAAGGTTCTGTTCCCTAGTCTCCATATATAACACACTCAGGAAGATATGAACTACGCGGAATCCATTCAGCATCACGTACTGCGCTTTGTTTTCAATAACTACTACCGAACCAGAAGTGTAAATACCATGATATCAAAATTGGGGTACACGCATAATGAACAAGACATTAAAATATGTTCCAAACCAAGACCCAAAACTTCAATGCTTTCACATCTGAAGTGGAAACAAAACACTAAAAATCACTAGCTGGAAAGTCTTTAAAAAATTCATACTGGCATTTTCAAACCTCTAAACAATTCTTTGCAACTTTAAACCACTTCAAACATACATGTGTTACGCCTAAGGGTATGATTTTTGAGCCCTCTTGTACTGAAATAGGGTGTAGGGGTCTTATTACATGTGAGTAGGAAAAAGTTGTGTGTCTTGCAAAACCAGGGCGTGGAATTCGTTATGATTTTTTTATTCGTCTTTTGAGATATTTAGTGGTTTATCTCTAAAATAAGGTTGCTAAATCACATATTTTCCTTTCCCCCTCCCCATGCCTCCCCGCCCCTCCCCCGTCCCCTAACTACTGGTTATTTACTTCCGCATAGCATTCTTCTTAAATAGAAGCTTGGTTACTTGGCTTATTGCACTGTCATCGCCTCGTGTAAAGCATGCTGCCTTTGCGAGAACTGCGCTTTCGCGAAGTCGATCGAACGGACGTGTTTGAACACAGATTTTAAAAGCACTTGGGAATCAGACTGGCCTCGAGTTCATTTAATTTGCTATACGGACACGTCAAGCCTCAGTTCTGTTTGAAAGGACATGAATGCTGTTTCTGATGTTTTGGGTGAGGAGGGAAGAAGGGTTCCGCATGCTTGTGTGAAGGTAAAGATTATCGGAGAGCGTCTCAGAGAGCCCGAATACACGCGTAAATATACATGGGATGACGCTGTGAGGCGATTGCGGAGTTGTTACGCCAGAGAGGGTCCTCGCGTTGTCGACCATACATGGTTGAACATTAATGATCTTCTGCTTCCCCGTGAATATGATGACAATGGCATAGAGAAAACGTATCATATTTTAGATATCTACAATGCTCTTGAGAAATTTGATAAAAAGCCCTTTGTTGAAAAGTATCCGAGTCCAGGAACTGGACGTGATGAATTGAAGAAGTTGATTGATGACCGAAGAACAGACGTCGAAAACGAGCACGCGAAAGCTATGGCAGATGGTAACTCCCGACGTACGTATTCCTGGATTGTTGCTCAGCGACGTGTCCGAGATTGTTATGCTGGGAATTTTGCAGGTGATAATAAATCAGTCCTTTTTTGTAGGTCTGAGCGTAAGCCAAATGAGCTATACAACATTCTTGACATTCGTAAAGCAGTTGATTACAATATGAAAAGCCTGTTGAGTCAGGAACTTCGACGAGACATTCCGTCTGGCCCAGGATCTGAAGAGCTGAGAGAGTCAATTGATAAAAACATCTTTGACTTGAAAGAAGAGTATGAAGAGGCGTATACGAAGATTGAACGGTATTCAAAAGATGAGGCAGTGAAGAGGGTGAACGATTGCATTCTTGGTCTCCCTTTCCTGTACAATCAGGACAGCAGCCCACTTTCACCAAAAAATGCTGGTAGCTGTGTGACTTATGATATTTTTTATATTTACAATGAAGTACAATTTCTTAAGGAAACATATCTAACAGTTCAATTTAAGGAAGGTGTATGGGAAAGTCTCACCAAAAAGCACGAGTCTACCTTAAAAAAGCTTGATAAATATTCACGTAGTGAGGCAGAGCGTCGTGTGAGGGATTGCTTTCCAGGTAGTTTTGAGTATGACACAGACATTTTTCCTCACAAGTTTGAACAGAATGAAAGGATGCTGGATGCAAAAACTGGAAAAACTTACGATATCTTTGATATTAAACGTTCAATTGAGCACTTTGATGAAAGAAAGCTCCTTAATAGGTTCCTGCCAGTAAATGAAAAACACCCAGAGGCAAAAGAATTAATA
>OZ037788.1:21160208-21170208 GCA_964035525.1 Porites cylindrica
GGGACAGATCTAACAAAAAAGTGAACTTGTGTGCATGTCGGGGGGTTGGGGTGGGGGGGGGGGGGGGGGGGCTGACGAAAAATGTAGAAACTGGAATATGGGTGCTGCGTAGTAGCTCGAAGAACCTAGGAAGAGGTGGGAAATTCGGTTAATTTTTCCCTCGGGAGCCTCTCGACCAATTGGAAATATCCGCACTCACAGAGTGCGAGTTGAAACGATTTTCGGGGGCCTTCCGTGCAGGCGCTCCCTCACCCCTTGCGTGTCTCCCTCGCGCGCGCCCGTTCTCTCTTTCGCCCGCTACTTCCAAGCGCCTGCTACGCAGACTATTAAAGAAGTTGATTGATAGCCGAAGAGCAGACGTCGAAAAAGAGCACGCGGAAGCTATGGCAGACAGTGGTTCCCGACGTGTGTATTCCAGGGGTGTTGCTCAGCGACGTGTCCGAGATTGTTATTATGGGAATTTTGCAGGTGATTATAAATCAGTCCTTTTTCCCAGGTCTGAGCGTGAGCCAAATGAGCTATATACCATTCTTGACATTCGTAAAGCAGTTCATGACAATATGAAAAGCTCAACGGAGTTGAGTCAGGAACTTCGAATCAGTCCGTTTGGTCTAGGATCTGACGAGCTGAAAATGGCAATTGATAAATACATCTTTGACTTGGAAGAAGAGTATGAAGAGGCTTATACGAAGATTGAACGGTACTCAAAAGATGAGGCAGTGAAGAGGGTGAACGATTGCATTGTTGGTCTCCCTTTTCTGTACAATCAGGACAATAGCCCACTTTCACCAAAAAATTTTGGTAACCATGAGACTTATGATATTTTTTATATTTACAATGAAGTACAATTTCTTAAGGAACAATATCGAACAGTTCAAGTTAAGAAAAGTGTATGGGATCTCACCAAAAAGCACGAGACTGCCTTAGAAAAGCTTGATAGATATTCACGGAGTGAGGCAGAGCGCCGTGTGAGGGATTGCTTTCCAGGTAGTTTTGAGTGTGACACAGACATTTTTCCTCACAAGTTTGAACAGAAAAAAAGGATGGCGGATGCAAAAACTGAAAAAACTTGTTACATCTCTGATATTAAACGTTCAATTGAGTACTTTGATAAAAGAAAGCTCCTTGATAAGCACCTGCTCATAACTGAAAAATACCCAAAGGCCAAAGAAAAGAATGCAATAGTAAATGAAAATAGGGGGGAAATTAGAGAAGAGTATGAGAACGCTACAGAAATAGTTGAAATAGACAATGGTTCCGGATTTATCGTTAATGATCACTATGTTATTACTAATAAGCATGTAATAATTGATGATGCAGACCAGAACAAGATTTTTATTTCTAATGCTTCAATTGGATCTGCTGAGCTCTCCTGTGAGGTTGCTTATACTGATGACAGTGCAAAAGATTTAGCACTGCTCTATTGCCAAGGGCTTGACATCAAGCAAAATCAAATTGTGCCATTGCATTTGTCCAATGAACCATTGTTACCTGGCATGCAAGTATTTTCATTTGGATATCCCATTAGCCACGGAGGAGAAACAGCTCTATCTGTGAACGGTCATGTTTCTGGTTTTAAAGAATTGTTTGGAGCTAACCGTCCTTCTTTAGTAGTGTTAAATTTGTCACTCAACTGTGGTAATTCTGGAGGGCCAATCCTCCGTTGGATTGGAAATCAATTGAAGGTTGTAGGTGTTGCTAGACAGAAACATATCAAAGATATTGTAACATTCGAGGAGATGAAAAAAATTGAGCAAATCCGAAAATCCATGGAAACAAATGATATTAGTGATCTTTCAGCTGAAGAAATTACACGCTTAAGCCACCCAAACCTCTCACCTATAAAGCGCAAGCAGTCAGCCACTAGTAGACCTGATCCTCGCCAGATACCAATGAATTTACTTACTTTAAAACTCTATGATGCTCTAGAAACTCACTCACAGTTCAATTTAAGTGACGCAGTATCAGGGGATGATGTGATAAAATTCATAGGAAAAGCTCGCAAGGAATGTGAGGGAAAGCATAAAGCTGAGTTAGATGAAGTGGTGAAGTGGTCAGCTGATCATAATATTTTACCTTCTGATCAACACTCTGCTTCATGCTGTGGTATTCAATAAGTACTCTACAGAGTGTTGCCGCAAGAATTGTATTCAATACAGGTGTTTTTCATAGCCTTGTGTCATTGTTGGTACGGGTATGTACAAAAAATGTTGCAGATTGAAGTGGTGTAATGATGACATTGTTACACACAATACAAATAATATTACAGTTGAAACATTAACATTATGTACTTGTAGAAGTTAACTTCAGTTTTAATATGTCCCATTTACATTATAAAGTTTAACTCTGTAAATCTTTTAGTTTTAGGATTTAAACGCCTTTTTAAGGGCTTTTGAAATTGCTATGCTTAAAAGCAAATTCACTAGTTTTTAAATGATGTTTGAGAAAAACGATAATTTGCATTTTAGGTTTTGTAATGAATAATGCATGGTATACATTTAAAAATGGCTCCAAAGCTATTTTGTAATAAATACTGTTGGCTAAGTAAGATGTTCAGTAGAACTCTGCTAGTTCTTTATATCAGTTGTATATTTGTAATTGTGACAAGTAATGAAAAACCAATTGAGTCCATCATATTTTGTAGTTATCACATGGTTTCTTTCACTTGAATTGTCTTGCCTAGGATTAGCTTGATAGCTATTAATTTTATTTTGTGGAGCATCCAATATTGTAAAACTTTTAATTATTATTATATAAACACCAATGAAATACCAGGTGAGCTTTTGCGCGAAAACATGATATCTTCACACCTGAAAATATCATCGTTGCTATGGCTACATAATAAATTACGCCTTTCGCAGGAAAAAAAACCGTTTTGGTGAAATGGTTTGGTAATTTTCATTGGTGTTTATATAATAAATAGAACATTACATAGTCGCTTGGAGATACGAAATTTCTCTTCTCGTGTTGAAAATATTTCACTCATTCGCTGCGCTCACTCGTGAAATATTTTTCAACACTTGAAGAGAAATTTCGTATCTCCGTGCAGCCATGTAATCTCCTCTGTATCTTTTTGGTAATACATGTGTACTGGTAGATAAATAATAATTATAAATTATATTATCGTTGCTATTGTTGTATAATGTAGTTTTCAATGATAGGAACATTTTTGTATTTTTAAGTAAAGGAGCATTTTGTAGTTGTAGATCGATTATGTGTCTTTTTCTTGTGCCGAAAAGGAGGGATGGGGTATAAAGTAAACTATAAGAAAACCAGTGAAAACTTAATGTCTTGCAGTGGAGAGTGGGCACCATTTGATATATTGATTTGACATTCTTATAAATATTTCAAACTAAATACTAGTAAGTACCATACCATCCTGTCTTCGACAGAATACGTGAGAGGGAAGGGTACTGACTTGAGTTGGACATATTCTACATTGTTTTGGTTTTAAGTTGTTTCTTGGTCCTTTTTAAGGTTGTGCAGGTTAACAGGATTGTTAGGTTTTCTCACTTCTAGACTATTTTAGCCTCTCATTAAAATTAGGCCTGATATGTGATATTTTTCCAAACAATAAATTGTACTGTATGTTGCCTGCACACTCTCTTTATTGTAGAAGGGGATGTCATTTTTATGCAAACCTTAAAAGTGACCCCAGTTCGTTGTTGTAGGCATTTAAGGGTATGATTTGGTAGAGACGGGGGGGGGGGGGGGGGGGGGGGAGTTGTGAAGTCCCATATTAAAGCTATGTACTGTAGCTGCCTGAAAAAATAGCGGTCACCCTTCATTCCTCCCTGCTGGGGATGTTTCACAGGCTGGCTATATAGAACTGGTATATGGTGTAGGATTGGGTATGGTAGAGTGGATTTCAGTCATTTTTGAGATTGTGCTCCTTTTTGAGGTAGCTAAGCCGAAAAGGCTTAAGTCACTGTAATAAACCGGTAAATTCAACCCGGATTGCTGTAGATGATAGTTCAGGTCCGGGTTGTTCAAAGCTGGGTTAAGATAACCCAGGGTTTGTGCAAAATTTGAATTCAAATATGAAAGCTTATAAAGTAAATTTTTGTCAACAAGTTGATGATTCGATGCTCTATGAATATCAGAGAAAATTGTCAGAGAAAATGCTTTTGAACAAAAGAAAAAGAAACCCAGGTTAAATTTGACCCTGGGTTAAGCGCTAATCGGCCTTCGAACAACTGGGCCCTGCCCCTTATGATTGCCCATGTGAGGAAAAGAACGAAAACTATTTTGTCCAAGAGCCATTAGTTATTTGGGTTCCTTGGCCCAATCAAAAAACTGAGTAGCTATGTCGAAAAAATCATTCAAAATAGCCCGCGAACAAGCTCTCCATCTGGGGGATATCGTGAAAAGTGGACACGCGAGGAGCACGTGAGAGGAGACGCGCAAGCGGCACCTTGCAGCTTCCTCGCTCGCTCGCGAAAAATGGAGAGCTTGCTCGCAGGCTACATGCAAAATGGCAGGCGAATCTCCTAGGAGACAAAGCGTCTCCTATTCCCCTCGCAGTTAGGCCGGCTTCTGACGGGAAGGGGCGCCTACTTTTTTTACCATGAATTTTCCATTCATTGAAAGCCGAAACGAGTGTTTTTTATTTTGGGAGCTATAAACTCAGCGTAGAAAATAGTAGAGCACTGCACCCCAATATACGCTTACAGCATACGCATCTTGTTTGACTTAAATAGAGTGTCATTTTTTGCTTCTGGTTTATAATAAGTGATTTTTATTTCCAGGTTGAATTAGGATAGGGTTTGAGAACCTTCGCGACACACTTTTGCCCTCCTGGGGGAAGGGAAGAGGTTTCCTTTGTCCTGGATGGGATGAGAATTTGAAAGAAGTTAGTCTGCGTAGCAGGCGCTTGGAAGTAGCGGGCGAAAGAGAGAACGGGCGCGCGCGAGGGAGACACGCAAGGGGTGAGGGAGCGCCTGCACGGAAGGCCCCCGAAAATCGTTTCAACTCGCACTCTGTGAGTGCGGATATTTCCAATTGGTCGAGAGGCTCCCGAGGGAAAAATTAACCGTGCGGGGCGAGAAAACTGTCAATCAATAGTACATGGACAACGTAGTGAAGATCTTGCATTACACCACTGGGTCCTGAAACCACTAAGTTGTATACAATGGAAGTTCAGGTCTCGGAGGTCACTTCATTCTGGTTTAATGGGACTATGTGGCTGTAATCTCAAAGAAAAGTTGGAGTGTTCAAACGGTATTCACGATGAAAAGGATTGACATCGGATACGCATCAACAGAAGTGGCGAGAGACAAAAGATTTGTCGAATCGTTGCAATGAAGATCAGAGGAAATATTCTTTGCTCAGGAGAACTTGGCGGCTTGTGCTGTCGATGGAACGTATACCATCAAAACTTGGACATGATTGATGAAATGAAACACTTACCAGGGGCATGAATTTGAAAAAAACATTTCACTATAGTATTATTCGCCGTTCGGAGTCGACCTGAGGTCTGTTGTTTATGTCTCATTACTGCAGTAGAAAACATGTCGGTACAGTTTGTGTTCTGAGGTTTAGGTCCGCTTAGTAAGACATGTCTGCTCCAAAAACGGCTGCCAGTTAGCGCAGTAAAAGCAATATGGTCATTCTCCACGTACCCTGTGATCGTTGGTGTCTGACCAGAACAATATTTTTAGTTTTTATAATACACAGCATGCATTCTTTAAAAGATACCAAGTTTTGACTTTGTTATTTCCTATTCATTGTGCCCATGTGAAAAAACGATTTAAAGCTGTGTGTTAACCATCAGTTTATTGCTCCATCGCTCTTTAATCAGATAACCCAGCTGATCTTTATAACAGATATATTTAGACCGAAGATAAAATGTACAACGCTTTTTGGCGGCTTGCTTTGTTTGTGCGAGGTCAGTCGTTTTCTGTCAAAACTTTTGACAGATCACGCAACGGCTGCCAAGTAATTAGAGAGGGGGCGGGAAACGATTTTCGGGGGCCTTCCGTGCAGGCGCTTCCTCTCCCCTCGCGTGTCTCCTTCTCGCGCGCCCGTTTTTTCTTGGACCCACTACTTCCAAGCGCCTGCTACGCAGGCTAGAAAGAAGTGGGCGCGAGAAAGAACGGTGCGCGCGTGTCTGACCTTCTCGCGCGCCCGTTCTTTCTTGCGCCTAAATACTTCCAAGCGCCTGCTACGCAGGCTTATAAGAATTCCGCCTTCCTGATCTTTTCTAGAATATCATTGTTACTATCCTCTCTTTCAGGACAAGAAAAAGTCGAAGCGAGACGAG
Source organism: Porites cylindrica (assembly GCA_964035525.1). Lineage (NCBI taxonomy): Eukaryota > Metazoa > Cnidaria > Anthozoa > Scleractinia > Poritidae > Porites > Porites cylindrica. The sequence continues at coordinate 21,166,471 of OZ037788.1, forward strand.
TCAGATGAAGATAGTGATGAAGAGGTATTATTCTTTACAGCTGAGTAAGACTAATTAGATGTGTGGTAGCCTGCGTAGCTGGCGTTATCGTGTAGTAGTCAAGTGAGATTTGGCGGCGAAGCCGTCACGAGCGGCGTAAGCCGCGAGAAAACGCCTCTTCCCCCACTCCCTTTTTTGGATCACGGCTCCGCCACCAAAACTTTAATCGCGCACCGAGACAATACCGCCAGCTACGCAGGCTAGATTTGTGGCATGGGAAATATTCTCTTGCGCGAAAAGGCTACGCGCGGGAATTTTTTTTTTGTCTCGAGAGTGTAGCGAGAAGTTTCCAACTCACATATGCATTTAAACCTTAAGGCGCCACACCTCTCCAAAACGGTCGTAATAGTCATCGCATTAATCCCATTTGATTCATAGACTAAGAAATACAGCGTAGTGGCGGATCCAGTCTTTCAAATAAGGGGCGGGGGGCGGTCTCAAAAAACATTTTTTCGGCCCTTTGGGCCTCAGTGTTGTCTAAACATAAGGCCCCCCCCCCCCCCCCCCGTTCCCTGAATCCGCCACTGCAGCGTACTACATTAAACAGGGCCACAGGAAAGTACTGCTCAGCAGCTTTCACTTAAATGATCACTTAGAATTTCATGCACAGACTCAAAAGTTAGAACCACCTTGTACAGCATGATAACCAGTACCACAGGAAAGTACTGCTCAGTAGCTTTCATTTGAACGGTAACACCACAGGATTTCGTCCACAAACTCACAAGTTAGAACCACCTTGTACAGCATAATGCACCTATCAATGTAATGCCGGCGGGGGGGGAGGCAGGGCATGGGGTGGGGATTTGATTGTCTTTGTTGTCCCTGGGGTAGGGCATTTGACTGATCTTGTTGTCCCGGGGGAAGGGATATTTGAATCTTTCTTCGCCCGACGTGGAGATATTTGACTGCCGAGTTGGACGAAAAAGACTGAGACCGAACATATGTTTCCCGCTTCCACGCCTCACACGTGCGCCATACGGTTTGAAAAGATCAGGAAGTCATGGAGGCCAATGAGAACAAGCGAAGGCTGAGTGGATTTCACTGTTTTATCTTCAAATTTTGTTTGTTTTAGCGTGTTTTTGATCAATTGAACCTCTTAATATACAGTGGTATCAAAGTAAACGGAAGTAAAGAGAAACCAAGTCGATTTTTGCAAGTACAAGTGATTAGTGTATGGCTCATTCGCTACAATCACTGTAAACTTATAAAACTGACTTTCTTTGTACCCTTTACTAAGAACGGTAAATTTAGACTTACAAAATGTGGACCTTCTTCTAAAGGTTTATGTATTCTACGCAGTGTAACACGAATTATGGTTAAAACGTATAATTGCAGCTGTAACAGGAACATGTATCTTTGGTGACGCAGCAACGTTTATAAAAGATTGCAGAGTTTTATTTGGAGATATTTTTATTGTATCTTTCTTAGGTTCTGCCTTGGGATTGACAACAATGTGCAGCCTGGGGTGGGGAAATTTGGTTGGATTTGACTGGAATGATTTGCCCCTGGGCAGGGAATTTGATTGCAAATTTTTGAAAAAAGTCAAATCCCCACCCTATGCCCTGCCTCCCCCCCCGCCGGCATTACATTGATAGGTGCATAATAAACAGTACCACAGGAAAGTACTGCTCAGTAGTTTTCATTTGGCTGGTCACACTTTAGGATTTCATCCACAGACTCAAAAGTTAGAACCACCTTGTACAGCATAATAAACTGAGGTCTCAAATGTAATATGCTCAGCATAAATATAAACTACCCCAAAAAGGTAAATCCGAAGAGTTTTACTGTGACGGATAACACCATAGGATTTCGTCCACAGACAGCGAGGGTAGTACTTCTTTTCTTGTCTTGTAATTGGGAGCTTCAGGATAGATGGTACTCAGCAAAATGTTTGTGTTTATATTTGTAGAGTACTAAAGAACAAGACTTTGACTCACGGATGCGAGATCAAGTACGAAATAAATTAAAGAAACGAAAACCTGAAGAAGATAAAGAGCAAAGCGATGTTCAAACAACAAAGGAGACTTCTGGGAAAAGGTTGACAAAACAATTTACAGCTCTTTAGTTTGTAGAAATTTTCCAAAAACTGACTTCGAGAGGATCGTTAGTCAACTATTCAGCAAGCTAGATAGTCGGTGGTCACTCACCAACTGCGTTTGTCACAAGAGAACGCAATCCTCAACTGTCGGCTTTTGGCGGGATTCCTGTGTGTCACAGCAAGCCCACTTTTCAAGCAGGAGCCAGGTTACTAGTCTCACACGCAGCCGTTTGTCAGTTTGTCAGTCGGAAGTTAATTGTCAGTCTTTTCGTCACCAAGCTGAATTGTTTGTCACTGAAACATGTTTGTTGCTATGCGTTCCAAAACATTTTCTTGAGCTAATGACAATCTTTTCCTCTTATGCTTGTCTCCACTCAGCAAACAGGAGGCAGCGCGCGCTGAATACAAGCGACTAAAGCGAGAGATGATGGAAACGAAAAGAAAAAAAGACATTGAAGAGGAAAAACGCTCTGGTGAGATTTTTCTTGTCAAGTTTTGTAAATGTACCTGAGTTAGCCTGTTGCAGGCGTTCGGATGGCGGGAAGGGAATTGAATTGTACGCGCGGGGAAACAAGAAGAGACCGCCCTCGTTTCTCGTCAATTTGTCGTCCGCGCCCTCAGTACTATCTGAACGCCTGGAACAGGCTATACCTGAGTCGGTTCAGTTACCATGTACAGGATTGTAAAAATGCCTTGATGAAGGAACAAAAAAGCTATAACGGAACAAAAGTTAAAACAGTCGGTGTAAGTAGCGTTAAGATGCCCATGCGCGTCATTTTGCACTGAATTCCCAATCCCGCTCTCTATAATCGGCGTGGACGGGTTTCAATTTCCAAATGAGAATGTAAAATTTACCGTTCTTTTTTAAACGTTAATTTTATACACTCACGTATTTAACATTTTGCCTTCCCATAGAGTGATTTAACTTAGAATCCAACGCACTATTATGCACTAATTCCAGTGTCTTCATTAGCTTACTTGTAGCTATTTTGCGTTAGTTGTTATTCTCTGTTTCACGGATCAAGTAGAATCACTCTACCATCTCGCAGCGTGAAAAAGAATAGTTTGTCTTTTAATCTTTGAAATGGTCGGTTTTACCCACTAACGTGCGTTGGGACAACATTTAGCCCGTTATAACTCAGCCGCGTATTTACTCAGGTTTATTTATTTTATCTTACCACATTAAGTTGCTGGAGAAATTTAGCCTTTCCTGTTCTCAATGATCATTTTAAACAACAATGTAGTGATCCTGAGTATAAAAGCAAGTTGAGTGTCAGAAGGTTCTTTTAGTTAACAAGCAAACAAACAAAGTAAAACTAAACCAAAAGAAAACAAAGATATAAAACTCTGAGTAACGTCGTTAGGTTTCGGAAGTGTTCGACAAATATTTTTAAACAAAATATTACACTCCAGACGTCATTTCGTCCCAAATTCCCTTTATATGTCTATGAGTATTTGGTATGGCTAAGTGTGTGTGTAAAAGTTTTAAAAGGTGAATCATCTTGAGTGGTTGTAAAGATTATCATTATGAATAGAAACTTGAATCTTATTTATACTAGTCGAAATTCGAACGATCAACTGTCAACGTAAATCAAAATCCTGATTTGCTTTGTCAGTTTGAGTAAATGTCCACATGGTTAAAATTCAATTTATTAACCACG